>VXBC01001233.1:296937-349058 GCA_013399945.1 Ploceus nigricollis | reverse complement strand
AAAAAAAAAAAAAAAAAAAAGAAATAGAATAAATATAGGCTCCAGAAAAGCTTTTCTCTGAGAGAAGGGAAAAATAATCAAACGTTTTACCAGAAGCAGCATTAGAATATGTGACTAGACAGTCCATCTCAGACTACAGGGAGCGGGTGGGTGGGTAGGCAGTGATGAGGGAATTATCTTAATGTATTTTCCACTGTGGCACATGAGACAGTGCAATTCTCTGAAAGGAATTGCTAGCACCAAGCCAGTAATTCCCCTCTGTGGTATTACAAAGGGTGTGTATTACAAAGAAGGAAGGGAGTGTGTGGGAGAGGAACCTGCGAAGTGCTGTATGTGTTTCCAACACTGTGAAGCATGTATAATCTTGAATTAATACAAACATGCTTATCAAAGCATGAATGCTCTGTCAGAAGTGTGCATATATGCACATATGTTGAATTTATATCTTTGTTACCTTTCAGAGACAACTGGAAAACCCAACTCTAATAGATTTGTTTGGCTGTGTACTTGCTTAACCCTTTGCAAGGCTAGTTTGCACTGCATAGTGAAATCAGCCTATTGCAGAAAAGGAGAAAATTGCCCTCAAACAACAGGGGCTATTTTCCTTTTTATCTCAGAGCTCTAAAGCACCTTCTAAAGCAGCAGGTCATACCATTTCAATGTAAAAATCTGTGCAAAGGTGTCGTAGTTTCTAAAGAGTGTGCTAATACAAAAACTTTGTTTGGATGAAGTGGCACTCAGTATCGTGGGTATACATAAAAAACTGAAATTTTTGCAACCTAAATTAATGTCCTGCAAAAATATGTCCTTGTGGACACCCTGCCAGTCATCATAGTTTGTTAACCATGAATACAGAGGAGTCTGAAAGTTCAGGGGGCAGTTGAAAAAGTGCATCTCAGCAAGCAGAGAGTGAGCAGGTAATGGACACTGGCTCTTTTCAGGAAGAGTAGCAAGACCACGCAACAATATAGTCTGGGGACCAGCCAGGTGGGCAGCAGTTTTGCAGAGAAAGACTACAAAGACTCATGTTCCAGTGGATACAAAGTTGACCATGGACCATCAAAATCTGCTTGCAGGAAAAATGGTGAGAGGAAGATGGAGCCAGACTCTTTTCAGTGATGCCTAGTGACAAGAGACAATGGCCTCAAAATGAAACACAGGAATTTCCATTTAACTTTAAGGGACAATATCAGATTGCCCACTGAGGTTGTGGAGGCATCATTTTTCAAAATTTCAAAAACAAAAATATGTTCCTGGGCAACCTACTCTTGTCCTCCTTGAGTAGGGGTGAGTTGGACTAGGTGGTCTCCAAAGATTCCTTCTGACTTCAACAATTCTGTAGTTTTGTGTTTCTGTGATCTTTTCTGCACTGTGCTGCAACAGAGAGGACTGTATCCCTGAACCCACGCTTGCTCCACAGCACTGCTTCCCCTAGATTCTCACACAGCAGGAAAATGAAGAACCATCAAGGAGATTTGTCATTTGTCAAAGTAGAGCAAAGAAAGAAGTCATTAAAGAAGGTTATCAGAAATATCTGAGATGTTTATAGGTATCAGGTTATGTGACTTTGTCCTATGAAAGTTTTGTTTCTCTTTTCATTGCCACTACAGTTTAACACCTGCACTGGAAATCATGTGAAATAAGATATTTCCAGGGAAAATCTGACTGCAGTGTTTTCTCCAAAATATCAAGTGAAATGAAACTTCAGCATAAACCTAAGTAAAGTGTTGAATGTGCTTCCTTAAAAAATGCTATTCTATTTATCTAATTTTAGTATATCAGCTGCCATTGAAACTAAGCAAATAAAAATGGAAGAGATGAATGAAACTGGTTTTGTCCTAGATTTTCTTCAAATCTTAGTTCCCAATAAGGCAACACTCCTACCACTTCCTAAAGGACCAGTGCTATTAGCTCAATCACAGAAATATGCTAAAGTGACAATTTAACTGCTGGTTCCAATGGTTTGAGCCTGGAGTATAAGCCTGACCATAGACAGAGTTCAAACACACTTGCAAAGCCTGTACACGTGTACCCTGTGTAGGAGATGAGCATCAGCCCTTGCGAGAGAGCAGCAGTGACTATTCAGGAGGAGTATCAAGGGATGGTGGAGCCTTAGCTGAATTTTGGAGATGATTTGCTTTTGTGCATGGATTAAAAATGCTTAGGCATTCAGGTTGTAGTCTTCAACTGCAGTTAAGTCCCTATTCATGTTAAGGCTGTTTCAATACTGTGCAGCATGTGCACTTTATTAACAATTCATTAACAATTCTAATACCCAATGAGGGTAAATGTTGGCTGGAACATGGTAGGGTTATACAGAACTGTTATCTCTGCAGATTTATATGGGCTGGAAAAGACCTAAAGATTTGCAAAAAGTATAGACAGGCTTCCTTTGCCAGACAAATTGAATCTATGAAGTATTAAGAAAAGAAGGACTTAAGGACATCACATCAGATCTTGTTCAGTGTTCTAAGATTGCAGCCTAGGTTTCCTGCTTGGGTAATAGAAAAAAAGCAGGTTCTTCCAGGAGATGCTTGAAAGCACGTAATCATAACTATATCAGTCAAACACACCTGAAGCTAAATACCTAAAGGCAACATTAACATACCATCTGCTATTTTAGGTGGGACTGTAAAAACTTTTCTAGGAGGCGACATAAGACTACATACATGGTCAGTGAAATGGAACTATTTTATGCATTGTTACCCTTTGTACTGTGTCAGAAGATGAGGAAACCACAAGTTTCGAAAATATCTTTTTTTTAACATTTTAAAATAAACTGGATGGACAATATTTTTGGTGCCATGCCAGCAGATGACTGATTCTTCCCTTCTTGCATTCAACTGCATAAAAATCTTTAGCAATATCAATGTTTCTGTGAGTGTGAAGGTCTTCTCCACATTTTTATTCCATTGCCCTAAACACCAGGGAAATGTACACCAAAGTCCTACCAAGACTGCAATCTAGTCCTGAGTTACTGCATTTTAGTTTTTGTGATTCAGGCTAACAACCACTTCAACTAAAAGGAGAACTGAATCCAAAACATGACAAATAAAAGGAAACAAACACAAAAAAACCCCCAAAACCAAACCAAACCAAAAAACAACAGAAAAGGATTTGAGGAACCATAGCAGACTGCTTAAAATCCACATGTGAACAGAGTCTTCCTATGTAAATTTATGAGCCTTACTGATAAGTTTGATCTAAGTGGCCTTAGGCCTGGAGTATAAGCCTGACCATAGACAGAGTTCAAACACACTTGCAAAGCCTGTACATGTGTACCCTATGTAGGAGATCCAGTGTAGTTGTCAGAAAAGAGGCCAAGGTGGAAAATCCACATTCCATTTCAGAGCGTGGTTTGATATAAGTTGATTTGATCTCTGGGAATGTTTGTCAGTATTCATGGATTTTCTCTGTACCTTGGTCAACCCAGCTGAGCACTCAAAGTTATCTGGACTTAATATAAAGTTTGATTGTACTTTTTGCAAAGCAGGAATATACAACAGTAATTAATTATCCTGCCCGATGGCATTGTTAGTTATAACTTTTAGACGTTCGCTGCAAGTTTTTTCAGGTTACAGATAATCTAAACACAAGTCTCAGGTTATCTCACACATAGAAAGAGACCCCATGCATTTTTTAGTTTTTTAAACATCTGTCTTTGAAGATAAACTGTATAAATAAAGGTGACTCTAGAAAGGTAGTCTTTTGATTGGTCCAAATTAGCACTTTCTGTTTTCTCCAAGTCCTTCTCCAGATGACAGTGTTCCCCATACTATGAATACCTTCAGTATCCCAATTTAACTTTGTGACAGGGACCCAGTGGGGTTTAGCTGTCCCTATGCAACTGTGCAACTGTGTTGAAGTGCAACTCAACTAATACTTAAAAAACTTGCACACTCTCATCTTGGCAGTAGCAAAAAAGTATTTTATACTGTGCACTGGTCCCACTATTGCAATAGTTCAGAAATTAATTCTACATCTGAGGTATGCAAATTGTGCTCATTATGAAGATGCTGAGCTGTAAGTGGCAGTTTTTGAAGAATGAGACATAGGAACATGAGCAACACGAGCTTTCTAGAGCTGGTTCTGAGTAGTTACATCCAAAACAACAGAAAGCCATCAAATGCTTGTTTTAGCTGTCTGCCTGCCTCCTTTCCTCCTGCCCCTGTAGCTGCCAGAGTGGTACATATAAGAACTGCAATGTTGATAGTGTCATGGTGTCATACCCATGAGGTTGCACAAGACCTGGGTATTTTTTGTTCACTGAGGACCTGAACTCTCCTTGGTTTTGTAGATTAGCTCAGGTGGCTTCAACAGAGTTCTTCTGCTTTATATCAGTATGTAATGTCTGTATTCACATAGTCTTTCCTGGAAAGATTTGAAACAAACTTGAAGAAGTGATCCCTTTTTCTGTCTATTGATTATAGAAACAACACAACCTGTAGGAAATTTTAGGGTTTTTAGTTGTAGTACGTGTCCTTATTGCATTAAACCTGTGGCCATGTAAAAATTGGAGCTTCCAGATAAAAGAAAAAACCTAAAATACAAAATATTTGGCACTCAGAAGCAGCATCGGATTTGTATTGGGTGTAGGTGGCAGGGGCAACCCACTACAGGACACAGCTGCACCCCTCAGTCACAGTGGAGGCACCTCAGGGAAAAATGTATTTTTAAAAAGGGAAACCAATGCCACATAGACAGAGAAAGAGGGAAGTAAGTGAGAAACAGCCGTGCAAACACTTGAGGTTTTTTCTGTCAGAGGAGTAGGAGGGGGATGAGGTCTCCAGGTGTCACAGCAAATATTTCCCTGCAGCTTATGTAAGAGACAACACCAGAACAGCTATTATCCTCCCAGGGCAGTGGAGAACCCTGTGCTGGAGCAGGTGAATATTCCTTCAAGGAACTGGAAGAACTCACATAATGAACCAGGTTTATCCTGCAGGAATGCAGCCTCTGTGGAGCCCATGCTGGAGCAGACCTTGAAGAAATGTGGCCCATAGAGAGGACTCATGCTGGAGCAGGGGAAAAGCATATGGAGGAAGGAACAGCAGAGAGGAACTGTTATGGACTGATTTCAACCCTCACTCACCATCAGGGAGGGGGTACAGGCGCTGGGAACAAGGCACTGAAACTGAGCGTGAGAAAACAGGGAGTGGAAGAGAGGTGGTGAATAATTTTATTGCTTTGTTCCTCACTACCCAGATCTATTTTAAATGTCTAGAAATTAACTTTCCCAAAATCAAATGTGTTTTGCCTATGATTGTAAATGGTAACTGTTCTGCATGTATTTATCTCAACCCACAAGCTCTTTCATCCTGTTTCCTCCCTGCGCCTTGTTTGGGAGAGGTAGTGAGTGAGCAGCTGGGTGGGAATTTGAACCTTATCCAAGGTTAACGCACTGTGCTACTCTGCTGTAAGACATATTTGACAACTCACTTTCCTGTTATGTAATCTCTGAGTCTCCCTAATTCAAAATTTTACATTGAAATAACACTGAACCATTTCTATTCATTTATTTATCTACTTACTTTTGATGGACAGTAAATTTGTTGAAAAATTCCCTTTGGGAAGAACTTGAAGTATTAAAAAATCTAGGTCAAGTTTATGGTTTCAGAAGAGAAATAAGGATTACATTTTGATAATGTTTAAAAATACTATTTTGATACTTTGAAAGCACATACTTGATCTTTTTGGTTCAAAATTTTTAATTTTTCTTAAAAACTGGACTTTGATTTAGAAAAAACAAGCAAATATTTATATCCTCTCCAGTACCATTACATATCTTAGAAGACCTCTGTTTGTTTATGCTGAACAAAATTTTGAAGTTTAATCTAGATTAATTTTTGAAATGCTTTTTCCCCTTTAAAATTGGGAAATTAAATATGCCTTATATCATGTTATGGGGGATGGGAAGGTTGTTTTGTTTTGTTTTGTTTTGTTTTGTTTTGTTTTGTTTTGCTTTGTTTTGTTTTGTTTTTCCCCAGATTTCCCTTTCAATACAGGTATCAAACCAAAGTATCTTTTATCCACTTTGTTTTGGGACTGTTCTCCAGTGTATCACTGACTGTAGATTCTTTCCCCACTCTCATAGATGCTAATCTTAGTTCTCTGTACACTTAATTTTAAAAATTTTTTGTTGAGAAAGAACTTACTTGCAAACTTTCCAGTTCAAATTTCCAGTTCCTGTTAATGGTCATATGTCTCTGGCACTAGTCTTCGACTGGTAACTGCAAAAAATCACTAATTTAGATGGTGTAGTGGGAAAAATATTTGCAATAAATCTGACATTGTGTATTTTACGAGTGATTTGACTGCTATTTTCTTGAAATTCTTAAAAAAATCTTAATGTCCTATCTTCATGTGGCAGCATGCAAATTCAGTTTACGTTTCAAAAGAAAAAAATATTTTATAGCCTTAGCTATAAAACTTATGAAGAAAATCTCAAAAATTAAAAGTAAATTGACTCTACCTTCAGCAAATTATTCTCTTAAATCTCAAAGCTATAGTTCAATCTTATTTTATTCTTAATTTTTTATTCTTTTGGTCTAACAAGTATTGCCTTGCCAAGGGTTCATGAATATTCTAAGTTTATGGGAAAATGTTATGTATCTTTTGTTTTCTTTTCAGATTGACTTCTTTTATATTATCTTATTGCCCACCTGGCATATAAATGCAATGAAGCATAACGGAGAAAGTGGCAACACTCTTTTACCAGGCTCATGTTCTCTGCTCAGTCCACATGGCAATTTTGGCCCATGGTGAAACCATAGCAGGAGAAGCATGAACAGCAAATGTCACCCATGTAGGAGACACATGGGGCTACCTAATCCAAGGATGGCATTAGCCTCAGTGGCTGTACTCTACACTGCTGAGTAAATACACCACCCTCTCCTCTGGCCAGGTAAAGCTACTCCATTTCACTACAAACTATGGGCTGTAGCTCCATGTGAGCATGGTAGAAAAAGGTGTAATTGAATTCTTCAATAGCCGTGATAAAAGTAGTTTTGTTGCTTGGAATGGAGTATCAGGAGATCAGTCTGGCATTGACCTGTTCTGTGAGTGCTGAGCTTTTATGAAAGCTTTTTCTTTAGATGCTTCTTTCTTTACCCTTAATGAAGACGAATGATTTCTAATGCAAAAATCCTCCTATAAGGCAGCATCAAGGACTGAATAGGTCAAACATCCACTTTTAAGTGATTTATGCATTGGACATTTTCCTATTACAAGCTATGTCAAGGGCACTAAAATCTCTGTATAATTCCTATTGTGCCAGAGTAGTGACTTCGGATGTAAAAACATGGACTTTAAAGAAGTGTGTACAAGTTTATCTATTTCAAATGAGAAAATACACAAGTGATGAAAATAGAGGCAGATAAATATTCAGGCTGCATTATATATGGGATTGCATTATATATTGACAAATGGATAAAAGAGACCTGGCTGTCCTGGGGGTTTCCTAATGAGATATAGACTCTTTACTTTTAGGTCACCCTTGTGAATCCCAGGAAGGTCAGGAACCAACAAAATGTGGACTGAATTGGCAATGGCAGTCCAGTTCCTTACTGCCAGATGTTCAGATAATAAAAGTAACTACAATGACTGGCAGCATACTATAGCCTTGTAGGAGAATCCAAATTAGCTTCCTCACCAGCTACTGAGAGGCCATGGAAAAGCAGCTCCTTCAAAAGCTGGTCTGAAACACGTGAGGAAGTTCTAGAATAGCGTCTTGTGCTGTATCCCTTCTGCAGATGCACAAAAGACTCCTCTTTCTACAGCTATCAATTCAAAACTAATTTAATTTCCATCACAGATTTAAAGCAAAAAGAGCATACACCAGTTTGCGCTAACATTGACCATGGGAGGGAATAAGCAGCTAATACATCACTCCTTTCAGCTGGCATTTGTTGTGCATCGTAATTCAGCGTGTAATGGTAAACCAACACCTCACTATTCAGAGTTTATTTGCTGTGATATTGTCTGAATATCAGAGGTTCCTTCCAGTGGACTAATCAGCCCTCTTTATTCGATGCAACTGTATATTCATGATCCTATTGGGACAGATAGGTTCTCTATAGTTTGATAATAAAAATATGTGCTAATGAGTCTCCTTGCTCTTGATTTCTTACATGAAGAAAGAGGAAGAGTGGGCATTATTTACCCACAGGTAAAGTAAAAGACTATAAAGGTAAAAGGCCTTTCCATGCAGTATACTGCTCAAATGTAATAATCCCTGAGATGCTTATTTTAGTAAATGAATCAATCACACTGTGCCAAGGAAGGGAGCCATCTATTACTGTGCTATAAATGTTAAAGGCCCTATTTAGAGCCTTTATCTCTGGACGAAACAGAGCCATTTTTGCTGATATTTGTACGACAACAATAATGGTACCTCACTAAGTTGTGAGTAGTTGTTACAATTGCAGTTTGCCCAATTCATTTTCAGTGGTCATCAGGGAAATTCATCTAAAACAACCAAAAAAACGTAGATATGTTTGCATCATATTAATAAGAAGAGAAAGCAAGCTAGCTGCCAATTGGCAGCAGAGTATGTTTTAGTGGTTTGATAAGGATACTAAAGAGTTTATGATGTGACAGATGTTTCACTACACTATTGTGAAATGAATAGATTATGAGAAGTAATTAGATGTACATTGGAATCAATGCTGTTATCATCGAGGCCTTCGGGCGATGCAATAGATGAGAGTCATGGCAGCAGGTGGTCCAATGGCTCCGAGACAGGAAGACACACCGCAGGAGACTGAGTGACAGGTTTCACAGATCCAGGGGGTGAGAGATCTGAGCTATTGCCTGCATTTGTAATCTTTACTCATGTATAAATAATAACAACTACACTATTGACTTCATATGCTATGTCATACCCTCTGCTACCCCCTACACACGCACATACACACACACATATACAAACACACACACATATGCACACATATTCTGCAACTTTTCCCCTCAGTTAAAGCTATTCTTTTATTTTCACATTAAAAAAAATTCATCCCTTTGATTCCAGTGCCAACTCAATGTTCTTTGATGAAAACACTTAGACAGAAAACCTGGCAACAGCTTTGAATACAGTGTGGTGTATTGTGTGCCTAGTGCAGAAATGTATATGCACTTTCCATGGGAGACTGAACAGAAAGTGAGGTTCAAAAAACACAGTTCTCATTATGTGCTCTTTTTCAAGCTTTTTCTTACTTTCTTTTTTCATCCAGCAGGTCTCAAACAAGGAATCATCAGTATCATGCGTGATTAACCTTCGTAAAAGAACTAGCAATCTGAGTCATCAGGAGAGATAACATACAAATCTGCTGACTCTAGGAAGATTTGTGTCCTGACTCAGAACCTCAGCTGTTACGTGTCCCCTGAGCTTCAGCCTGGAACTTCTGGATTCTCCTGTTCCAAGTGGGGTGGATAACACTGAAGGCCTAAGGTAAGTGTCACTAGCAGTCAGCCTCTGATTCCATGAACGTTTCATAGTAACAGGAGGTGGCTCTAGAAAGGCCTTTGGTGCTGCTGCTTGTTAGTACCTGCCTGCAGGTTTTGCTGTGAAATCTTTTATTTTATTGCTGAGGAGAGTGACACTATGATAAAAAGGGAATATTGAGACATTAAAATGTATATTTCAATATTCTGAGTGTAAACATAAATACCAAGATTTTTCTTTGAGGTGTATGAATATCAATGCATATATATAGTCATATGTGTGATGCGTATTTGAATAAATCATTTGTTCTGTATGAATACCTACCATGGATGGAGATATGTGTAATTTAAGGTGGTGAAAGATAAGAAATCCAATGTTATGGAAAAGAATAATAACTTAACCACCAGCACAAAAGATGAACTATGATGGGTGTTGCTAAATAAGGATATAGGACAAAGCTGTGAAGTATATATATATATATATATATATATATATATATATATATATATATATGCATAAAGCATAGCAACAAACATTTTGGTCTAGTATTGCAATTTAAGAAAATTTGACTTCTCTTACAAAAACCCTTAGGAACACCTAATTAGGTGTATTTACAGTGGTAGTTATATTTTGACAGATTGGTCTGGGGAAAACATAGAGGTTGGGACACTGTACAAATACAATACCCTGAGACATGTAAACATATGTTTTCCCTGTGTGAAAAGGTATACAAACAATTATCCACTTATCAACAAATATCTCCTATTGCTCTTGTCTCCCAGAACCATACACAACTTTGCCATTCTACCACCAAAGGAGTGAAGAACCTGTCAAACCTGTTGAGCCAACCTTCAGCAAAGTGGCACCTTCGTGAGGCTAACAATGTCAAGGAGCAAGGCGAGAAATCAGACAGAGTTTGTCCGGAGTGAGGGACTGCGAAACCAAATTCCCTTTTTGAAAACCTTGGTCATTGCATGGGCATTACCTGCTAGACTAAGTTGCTAATTTAAATGGTGAAGCCTCAAGAGGTCTGTGCAATTGGGGTAGCCAATCTATATCAAAAGAGGTGAGGAAACCTATTGCTTGGTTGATTGAATCTGACTGAGGTTCAATTTTCTGTACTGATAACCTCCTTTTTAATTCTTTTGTTCCTCTTCTTTCCAAATTATCAACACCCTCGGGTACTCTGAAAAAAATGAGATCTTACCCGATAATATTCATGCTTTTGTTGGCCTGTCTCCAACCCTGAGAGGGTCTGAGCAGCACCACTAATGCCACTGGTGTACTCAACTGCCTGTGTCAGGACTTATCCACTGAACCAGTCCTACTAATTTCAGAATATCAAATTCCTTTTGAGTCTTTGCTCAGGAAGAGCTTGGTAACCATGACCAAGCTTGCACTTGGTGAAATAAATTGCAATTATTAAACACATTAAAAATAATTGTATGTCTTCTTTAAATTGTACAGCAACATACATAGCAAAACAGACTATCCAGAAAAGAAATGCTTTATTCTTCTAAATATGAATTCTGAGATCCTTAGTTTAGTACTCCTCAGTTTAGTACTATGAGATAGGCAGACGGGCATATCTTCCCATTTTTTTGGCTTTCAAGTGCCTTGAGTATTACCAGAAACTACATTCAGTTTCTACCATCAAGGCCACCTGGAGGTAAGTCTTCCTAATCAGATTTCATGGGTCAATGCAATGCCCTGAGAGGAGGAAATTCTGAGTGCAGCTCTCTCACTCTTCAAGCAGGAACCAAATCACTGTGGGGCATTGTCTTAACAGTATTGACATTTCCGACTTTTAAAAAGGAACTGGCTCACAGTCACCCCGGATGTCTCTGGTGTCAATATAGAACCCAGGGGAACTGTGAGGTCTAACAGCCTTTCCCAGATTCTTTCCCTGCTCCCCTGCCTTCACATTGTATAGCAGGATTAACTCTATCCCAGCCAAAACCAGTGCAGGCAGTAAGGTCACAAAGGAAAAGTGCCCCCCTGCACATACCAATATCAGCCATTCAGGGATATCCTTCCTGTCAACCTTCTTGCCATTTTATCCTAGTCTCCCTTGTTCATTTGTCTGGTCTCCCTTAGCTTGCCTTTACTTACATCTTTTTTCTGTTTGCTTCTAGACCTTGGAGCCCACCACCAAGTCATATCACTCCTACATTCTTGTCACAGCCATATACATCTAGGAGAAGCTCTGGAAATAGGAGAGAATGCCTCAGTAACTTCAGTAGCAAAACCCCTTATGTTCATCCTCTGCCTCTAATCAAATATTGAGATCTCTGTTGAAAGTTGTATCCTTTACAAATGCCAGCAAGTGATTACATATCCATAAGAACCTATGAGGATAATTATGCAGATGTGTTTTTGGCAGAATGATGAGAGTCATACTTTCAGCAACAGTGCTACCTTAACTTGCAAATTATTCGGGATAGAACCTGTGTATCCCTATGTTGATCTAAAAAGGCCCTTACAAACATTGGACAATATGGGATCATAAACAATAACAATCTTCCAAGATTAGGTATTTTACAGTTAGGGTTCAAAGGTTCTTCCACTGTGAAAATGTTGTTGAATCATCTACCATTTGCTGAACTTCCTGCGAAAGCCTCTGCCTAGGGGATAAAAATCAGGTGAGGAAGAGTTTGAGGTTAATTACACAAGCCTTTTTAAAGTTGCTGTGTGATAATAATTAATATGTACTTAGCTCTTCACTAGGTTTTGCTGCAGTCCTGGCTTTCTGCCATATGTGAGGCTCCTTCTGTCCTGTCACAACACCTTTGTTTTCCAGAAGGTTGTCCTATATAATCACTTCTTTTCAAGGACAATTATTTTATAGGCTTGTTTTGCCACAATGTCAGCATTTCTAATTCAAAGAAGTCATATCTTCTAAATACCAAGCAAAATGTTATGACTATTACATGTATCTAAGGCTAATTTTTTAAACCTTTAAAAATCTCTGCTCTTCCATTGTATGTTTTGTTTCTACACGTGAAAATGTGAACATAGTCATATTCAAACACATATTTGTGCATATGATATGTACAACCAAAGACAAACAAATGACATTAATTTGTCCAATCTTTCACCTGTCATCAGTTTAATGGCTAAGTCTGTTTTCATGGTAGCACTGAAAGAATAGGCCTTAGTATTTGAAACACACTGTGGGAGGCTGACACTGACAACACAGGGATAGTAACACCGTGATGTCAGTGCAGAGCATGTCAGGCACAGGGTCACTGTTATCGCTGGTGTCTCCTTGGACAAAATTTCTTGTGCAGTTCCACTTTTCCCTTCTGTCCTTCAGATAGAGAGAAGTCAAGGAGAAATAATGTATTTCTACAAAACTCATGATACTCAAAAATCAGACAGGGTTTGTAAGAAGAATATTTATTTGATGTAAAAGGTGCAGTAAATGTTGAATGAGGATTTTCAGAGTGTCTGACACATATAGAAGGTGATTACTTGCATATCACTGTGATTCACCACATCTTTTCCTGGTAGAAATAATATTTTCTGATCTAAACTACTCATAGATAGAAAAGACAGAAGACATTTAAACTTCAAATTTTAATTCTGCTCTGGAGCTTAGGCTACAAAAAGATGTATGCTGGACAGTTCACGTATCACAGCCTGGAAATGCCTTCTATACACAGACTTCGGCAAATCTGTTTTGCTGGAATAACTCACGTACCCCAGTCTTCTGTAAACCCAAAAGTAAATTTAAAAAAAAAAAAAAAAGCTAGTTCTTCATATTTGTTTTCACATGCTTGTCTTATAGTCTGATTACTAGAAAACATCAGAAAGGCAATGAGGATATTCAAAGATTCCTCGTGGACTACTACAACTTAACTTTTATACTTAATGAATCCATGTCCAAAGACTTGTTGAGTTACCAGGGTAACACCTGACTAACTGATTAGGAGCTTGTCCAAAGGAAGTAATTAAGATATTTTAAGAGATTTATATATTCAACAAGTACGAAACCCCAAAAACATTGGGCTGACATTCCTTAGTTTCCTGAAAGAGCAGGAACATTGCTGAATCTGTAGACTTACTGTGGTGGTAGTTATTTCTGCTTTCTACCTTTGATGACATATACATTAAGAGCTATTTCTTCTTGTCTGGTGCTAAATGAAATGACAAGGAATGAACTGTCCTCTAACTGCAGGACTGATTTTCCTGCAATTTCAGGGCAAACCTATTGTCAGTGTTCAGTTTCAAGTAAAATTTTGCCCTGCAAATTTATTAATGAAAAATGGAGTATAACTAGCTTATACAATGAAAAAATTTTGGAATTTTGAAGGAGCACAAACTATATTTTACTAAAATGAATGAACAATAGAATAATATTAATGAAAGATGAGCCACAACTGGATATGTCTGCAGCTACTTAAAAGGTAGCGTACCTAATATTGATACTAGTCAATGACAGAACTTGTCTTGCTCTCTGCTAATACCTGAGATCAAATAGAAAGAAATTCACCCTGCTTTTTTGATTTTGAATTTACTGAAAAAATATCAATCTGCCTATGGAACTAGATAACATATTAAGCTAGTCATTTTAAGAGTGGAGTAACTCATCCGAAGTCAATGGAGTCAAACTGGTGTAAATGAAGAGGGGATAAACTCATGCACAAAGAGTTGAAGTCAGTGGTAAGCACCAGGATTTACCCTTGGAGGGTGAACATTTAGAGACATTCACTCTATAATAAGAAATAATGTTTCATAATGCTCTTAATTCTCTCCTGGCATTCCATTCATCAGCACACAGCAATAAAGCTAGGCAGTTTGTCAGGATCATGTAAGTAAATATAGTAATTTCATACTTGCTTTTTATATTGGATGCTGTGTTCAAAAAGCATGAACAAACCACAAGACCTGCTAATCAAGGTAAGAGCCATATGTACAAAATAAATGGAGTCTCCCTCACCTTTGGCTTGAGAAAACAAAAAAGAAAGAGATTTCAGCAGGATTGTCTTTAATCCAATTTACTTTGGATTTAATCTCCAAAACAAGGCTGGCCTGCTAATTCCCAATTATAATGGCACATGTAATCAGAGTCCTCATTAACAAAGACTGGCTATATTGTCTATTAGGAATGGAAATCTGAAATGCAAATTCAGCAAATCAAAACGTTAAATGAGCTCTACCCAAGATGCTTAGAGCTCCTGCCAGGGCAGCGCATGCTGGCCGACACCTGCCCTGAATTCTCCCTCCAGCTGAATGTTTCATTCTGTTCCAGTCTTTGCCTCCTAATTGACCTGCTTATGATCTCTGCTACAATTAACATATGCTTATTAGTAATGGCTGGTTAAAGATTTCAAACTGCCGCAGTTTACAAAGTCTAATAGAGATGGCACACCACAGGAAAGATAAGACCACTGTTTTCCTCATCAGCAGTGTCATAGTGGTTTGGTTTCATGTGATTCAAATGAGATAATTTTTCACATCATCTGATGTCTGCAAACCCATTCTAATTGAAACTGGAAATCTGCACACAAAGTGGCTTAAGGCTCCTGGTGCACTAAATGAAAATCAGTTAGGGAATAGGATTTTTTCCCCTGTAGCCACATGCTTAGTGGCAATGGGAAAAAGATTTTTTTAGAAAGAAGAGGACAAGGAAACAAAGAGTGAGAGGGGATAAAAGGCTAGTTTGATAGCAAACAAGAAAATATCCTACCCATTGTATGTTTGGTCAAATTCCTTAGTACATTTCATAGCTGTAAATAAAGGTTTATAGATGATGAATCATCAATTTATAAAGAATGAACTGAAGGATTTTAAGGATTTTTCTTAATATGTTACAGAAGAAAAGAATAATTTTGCCATTACCAGAGTATTGATTGCTATTATTTTTGTTCATGCTCCTTATCCAGGAAAACATTCTTAATTAAAACAAACAAGCAAACCAAACCAACCAAACAACGAAACACACACACATCGCAAAAAAAAAAAAAAATTGTCACTTAAATATACAAAAGTGGTCTCTTATAGGATGACTACAATAATACTTCCACTAATGTTAGGGTAATGTCATATTACCTACACTTTCTTATACAAAAAAGGTCATATTACTGCTGATTTGACAGGTCAGTCTACTTTCATTAAATTTTCCTCTGTCTTCAGTGTTCTTCCATATTACTATCTCCAGTCTGCAGGAGCCAACGTGCAACAAATATATCTCTTCCACCTGGTTTCATTCCAGCTTCATTAGCAATGCACTAGTACAGCAATTATGTCTAATTCTCTCTCTTAACTGCATTATTATTATTTATCTAAGATTTCTTGCTGACCATATTGATTCCTATTAATTGTTCCTTGATTTCACTTGATCATAATGCATTCTTAAGGAGATGATTTGGCATTTCACAATCCTTCCTTTTGTATTCTTACCTTTGATTATATAAGCCACTTATCCCTTTGAAGTCTCATACTGCCAAAATCCCAGGGGGCTGGAAAGAGGGCAAGAAAATATTTGGGTCCTGTGTTTTGCTCCTATAACCACAGCCACTTCTACTTCTTACAGACAAATGCAGGTAATATTTTTTTGTGGAGACTTTAATCCTGGTACCAAAGAAATTCAATGGCAATTTAATCTTATTTTCCTGAAAGCAATTTCCTAAAACTAATGTTTCATGCTTCATTAAAAAAACATGTACTCAACAACATATTCTTGAACCCAGGATACAGAATTGTGTAGTTGGCATAATCCACTCATGCTTTGCAAGGGCATCACAGACAGTCACTGCTCTGGAAAAAGCTACAGTTTGAGTCAGGCAAATACAATAGGCAGAAAAGATTAGGTTCCAGCAAAGGTGAGGAGAACACCAGAGAGTAAATTCATGCTCAGCTGCACAGTTGACTTGTGGACTTTATGAAAGGAACTAAAGGAACTGGAGGATATAATTCAGTTTGTAGGAAAAAAAATATTATTGCAATCTATAGGAAAATGTATACATTAGAAGGAAAAAGAAAGAAACAAAGATATGTCCTTAAGGTTGGCACTAAAATTCTTAAACTTTCTCTTTTGTGGATTTTTTTTTGAGAGTGATGGCCCCATTGACTTTCATCTTCATTTTGAAGCTAGTGAAAAACAGATAGCCTCAGATGTTTTCATGCAATTGAAGTGAATGAGATTGTAGTAAACTAAAAAAAATATGTACTCCTTGAAAAGAAAATGCTCCCATGCCTCTCTGCTTCATGGCCGTTATAATCAGCCTTGCCCTCTTTTCACAAGTTAAGACTAAAACTTCTAGGACTAAATAGAGAGTTAACATATTCAGCTGCAGAGCTCCAAAAACTTTTGCTGCCCTTGCTGTGTATGGTTATTAACTTTATAGGATGTAGACTTGATGCTGTTTATATTAGAACTACCTTTTCCCTTTCCTCTCCATTTTCCCTGCAGCTAGAAGCATAATTAACGCAAGAGTGGGATTTAATTTACTGAAAATTAGCTAAGTAAAAGTCATGGCTCTCACTTCAAGTGCTCTCCAAGGCTTGCTTTCTAATCAACAGAGGGAGAGGCATATCCAGAGTGCAATTCAACCCATCCCAGGATGGGTATTGAAGGTAGGGAGATGAGTTGGTGTTTTCCATTCCTACTGATTGTAAAGGAAGGCTCAGTTGTAACTTTAAACTGTTCACTAAATCTAAGTAACTCCTGAAAGAATGGGTTATGATATCCCTCAGGAACATAACTTCACAGTGAGTGAAAAGGGATGTAAGAGGAATAAGAATCCAGCATTTTGAACACAGTATTTGGTACAAGGAATTTCCCACTGCTGTTTCCACTGCCATTCAGCCTGGTACCACATTTCCAAAGGGATTTGTTTAAACAGTTTCCTACATTTTCCGCTATCTGAAGTGAGTGCTATTCTAACTATTTTACAGCAAGGCTATGACACATGTTTAAAATTAGCAATATCCTTTGATTTGATTTAGCAACACTTCCAACTGCTCAGCAGCACATTGCTGTTGGCCACACTACTAATTTTTCAGAACAAGAAACTGGAAGAAGCAATTTTACAAACTTACAGATCAGGATTCTGAATTGAGTCCTTGCCTGTGTTATTTGGACACCAAGAAAAAACTAAGGGGGAAAAGTGAGTGCTCAGTCTTTTCAGTACTTAGGATCAAATGAAGTACAGGATAAGATCTTATGATTGTTCATAAGTTCACAGTGAAAAGAACTTTTCATTCCTGTCTGTTCATTGCATTTGACACTGAGCTTTGTTAAAAGTACTTAGACTCCTCTGTGGCTTGGGATACTTGCTTCAATTAAAATATTACTAAAACCCCAGGAAAACTGTTCACACCATAAAGCAACATAGACTGTTATCAGCATTTAATTTTCATCCAGGCATATTCTTTGGAGGATAATTTTTAAAGTTTAGTTTAAGTGTAATAAAATTAAATGCAGATTATCAGCTGAGTATGAATTAAAACAGAAGGTTTCACCTTTTTCACTGTCAAAACCTTTGAAATATGAAAACAATATCACACAGATGTTGGTAGATTTCCATTGATTAAAAAAAAATAGTTGCATAGTTGAACTCTGGCCCTTGTTCATAGTTTCTGCAATTGAATAGAGATTTAGGCATTTGACTGAAAGCAGAGTTCAGTTCCATCCTTTTCCTCCCCAAGTAACGCAAAATATGGTGTCAGCAAGTTTTGTTTTTTTTTTTTTAGCAATCTGCCCAATAAAAATTTAATTAATAAATGCCAATACTAAAATATAATTTTTCTCTCCCACACATGCATGTGTGGTGTTTCATGTCTGTACTTTCACGCACACATGTGGTGTTTCATGGTAACAGATATGGTTCTTCCTGCAAATAACACCAAACTTTTTTTCATTCTCTGCATAGTGACAAATGCTCTTCTATGAAATCATTCAGCTAGACCTGTGTAAATCTGGCTTATCATTCAAACTTTGCTACAGACCTTCACAGCAATCAGGGATAACTCATTTGATAGGCTCTAACCCGAAGAACTGTAAAGGAACAAAAATCCAGGGTGAAGTTGATGTGAATGGAAAATATCTGCTACCTCAGAAATGCAGGTGCTTAATTACTGTGAACTGCAGTTGGCTATTTTTTTTTTTTTAAGAAGAGAATACTTCTCAGTTTTCCGTTTTTTTTGGAAAATGTGTTTCTTCTTGTTCATGAAGTGGTTGGCAATGGAAGCCCAATGGACACAAAAGTGCTACTGTTCTGCAGCTGTTAATGAAGTTAGCTCTTGCACGTGGAGTTATCTGTCCCTAAAGGTGGAATAGTGGTAGCAGCTATCAGGGACAGCTGAATCTGTATGGGCACTCTGGGATTTTCTCTTGCGGTTCGTAGGACAAATAGTGACAACTTCTGCTCGCGTGTTCCTTCTTTCCTGATTGTGTGGGAGGTTATATGCCTGATTAAATTGCTACATTCCAAGGAAATTAATGTAATCTGTTTGTAGTAAAATTTCTCCAGACCGTAAATAAAAGTTAACATTCATTTCAATCCTTGAAAAGCATAGGCTTTTAACTCCAGATAGAGCTTAACTTGCAATGGAGACATGTTCTAAAAAGTAAATCTGAATGTGCTTTTTTAAATGAAGTTCCTCTTTGGTAGGAAGTATATTTGTGTTGTTATGTACTTTACTGTTACAAAGAGCAAACTTTCTGAACATTAATGGTTAAAATTTCTTTTCAGCTTGTAGACTTTCACCAAATAGACTATCACAGTTTAACTGGGACCCTACAATATATCAGGTCAGTGCTGTATTGTATATATGCACAGGGTTTAGAAAGTGAAATTATTATGCTGGGTATTGGATACTGAATTTTTTAATGTTCATTGATATATTTATATGTACTTTAAATGCCTAAAACAGGGGGAAAAAGAGGTAACTTTCATATTTTTTCTTTTTTATTTTCATTTTTGCAGATGCTGTTTTACAGAATGGGGAAGAAAAGAGGAGCAAGTGGATAAAAGTACCATCTTCTGTTTTTCCCACCATGTAACCTAAAGCTGTTTAGATGAAAAATTTTTTACAATAATTTTTTAAAGGAAAAAGAAGGGACTCACTCCCGGGATTTGACTTTGTATGCCAAGCTCATGCCTTGAAATAGAATTTTAAAAATAGTAAATCTTGTATATATTGTAGAATAAATGGTGCTGCTTTAATAAGAACACTTGGAATGCAAATGAATCCTGTAACCAGTGTGTGAAAACATATCCAAAATGAAAGAGAAAAGAAGAAAGCGACATAGAAGATGATTTATTTACTACCCCTCAGTTCCTAATTATAATTATTTTTGCACTGTGACGTCTTCTCCAGCCTTTTTGTTTCACACAATCATCACTAAAGTGATGAAAGGGCTGTTAAATAAATATGTGATATCGTCAGTATTTTCAAGATTAGGGATGTTAATCAGGGAGTCTTGGTAAATTCCATTTTGCCCTACCAAAAGTTCTTAGCTTCAAAGAATTAAGTGCCTTTATTAACACAATCAAAAATTATCATCCCCCAGTCTCTCAGAGGACCTGCTTCTACAAAGCCTACCAAGGCACTAGAATCTGATTTTAGCACTTTCAGGACTGTAATGTTTCCATTGCAGCAGCATCTTGCCATGCTAGGGATAGTCAGAGCTCTCTTGTTCCCGGCACCATGCACACTCGTCAGAGGAGTGCCTGTGCCTCAGCATAGTGACAGCCCATGTGTCATGTTCAGAGAGGAATTCATCTTTCCATAACATAAGCATCAAAAATGGATATCATGAAGTATCCTCCAGAGGTATTTGTTTCCTTTTGTGGATTGTAGAAGAAGCCTGGAGTAGTGATCTTACACAGGTGGTCCTACATGTAAAGATACGTAGTTTAGGGCAGATATAATGCAGTCAAAGGGCACATTCTTCTGGCACTGTGTAACAGAGATCAGAAAGATAGTCCTGTGCTCTGGACTCTGAGTCCCCATGTTCTGGTGATGATAGAGTTTTCCCCCTTAACCATTTCAATATTTGAAGCATTCTGGATTTGTCTTGTCAAAGTTCCAGATCTTCTGAAGTAATATCCAAAGTACTTTTTCGTCTATGGAATAAGAGTACTTAAAATATAATGGCAATGATGTCCCTAACTGGCTTCACTCCTTATTCTCCATGCAAAAGGTGAGACTGCTGACCCATCTGCTTGCTTGAATATTTTCATCATTATACCCATTATTAAAAGAAAAACAAATACCACCCCCTCCCCCATCTATTTTCTTATATAACAGATTGCAGTCCCTCTTTTCTGTACTGCTTTGCTAAATTAATGACTATCATGTAACAATAATGAACACATAAGAGAGGAACAAAGAATTTTTTGGAAGGGTAAATGATGGCAAATATCCTGAAATACATCTTAGTTTGTCATTACAATAATTAATAATAATTAAAAATGCTGCTTTAAGTTCTGAGAACACTAAAGGCAACATATGAGTAGTTCTGTGATATATGAATATGGATAAGAATTATATCTGCAAAGTCTTCATTTTTTGGTGGACTTCATGGAAATTATCATGCACACTGTTTCCCCCAAACCATAACCAAATATGCTAGCAACATGAATATCTCAGCATCTGAAGACAATTACAATAATTATTTTCAGTATATTTTGGGACCTCTCTGTGCACTTTTAACACTATGCACACTCACAGATAAATAAAGAGCAGATTACCAGTCTATAAAAAACTCTTAGATCTTCTGAATCTGTTATAAAGCATAATTTTTTTTCTAAATACGAAACATGAATGAACAAGATGAAAAGTCATAAAATTATGATTGATTATGAAAAGTCAGTTTTCACAGTGATTTTGAGACTTCCAGTCTGTCAGCAAAGTCATTGGTATAAAGGTTTTACCATATCTTGTAGGATTACCTTTGTGTTGCTAAAACAGTGTAGCTTATTTAATTAGTACCAGAATTGCCAGCAGCTAGGTCAGCTAAGAAGACATATTCCCCTGGCATCTGAACACTGAAATATCTTATGTATTGCTGCAGAGTGTTAAACAGAACTGTAAGGGAAAACTGTTTTCATTGTGTGATTTTTTTGAAAATGTAAAATGTTTTCCCTTTTCATTGTCAGGACAATTCTGATTTTCTAAAACTGGTTTTGTTTTTTTATGTGGTGTTTTGTGGTGGATTTTTTGGGTAGTAGAGAACCTGATGCTTTTTGCAGTTGTTGGTTAAGAGGAAGACCCGTGTTCAAGTCTGTTATTCAAATAAAGAAGAGCAAAAATATGAATCTATATCCCATAGAAATATTTTATTTCAGTGGGTCATCTCTTTTGGTGGAGATCACTGGGCAATAGACAGAGTCTAAATGTACAGCAGGTTAGGACAGTGAACTCAAACACCTGACCTCAAATCTCTTTATTTTTCTGTATCCCAGAAAATTACCACAGCAAGCATTACCATTGCAATTCTGTAAACAGAATTACTGAAGTCCTCTCCACAGTCAGGGGGTGCACTGTTTATGGGGTCACTTGCAGCCAATGCTTGGCACTTCCAGAACACCCACCTCAGGTGGCTGGAGAAAGGCACGGCCTGGAAGTACCTGTCTTTTACCCTTGATTGATGGGGCGAATTTCATCCATGCATAGCAAACTTGCAGATTCTCTGCTGGAACCTGTTTAGCACATGTTATGTACTGCAGAAAGTACTGCAGAAAGCCACAGAATCACGTTTTAAGAAATATAAACAAGCGTTGGTTGGGATTCACCAGTAGACATGACAATAGAGAAAGTAGCTAGGTAAGGTGGCCACTAGTTCATCAGCTGTAATGCATTGCCCTTTTTTTCAGGAGGACAGCTGAAAATCTCCTAACTCTTATGTGAAGACATGCAATTTGTCAGTAGTGATTTTTTTTTTTGTGTTTATATGTGTTGGTGCTGATTTTAAGAGCTCAATCTAAATGAGGTAGTCAGCACTAAATTTTTAATTAAAAATATTTAATTAAAAAACAGAATAAAAACTCACAAATCTTGGATAACTTTTATAAGCATAGTGAGGCACTGGAACAGGTTGCCAAGAGAAGTTGTGGGTGCCCTATCACTGAAGATGTTCAAGGTCAGGATGGATGGGACCTTGAGCAGGTGTCCCTGCCCATGGCAGAAGCCTTGGAACTAGATGATCTTTAAAAATCAGCAATAGAATTTGACTGTTGTCCTTTTATAACAGTGAATTCCAATAATTTTTTATGTGATTACATTTGTCTCTTATGAACATGGAATTGTCAAAGTACTCACAATGTACTTAAATACCATTCACCTTAATTTTTAACATAAAAAAAAAACCAGAGACGCAGAACAATACAATACTTTTCCGGGAGGACATATTTCAGATTAATGACAGAAAATTCCAGTCTAGTAACTGGGTGTTGTTTTATTTTTTCCATTTTATCAGTGTTCATTGTTATTCCTATACCAGGGAAAATTCTGGAATAAAAACATACTGAGAGTTTTTCCCTAGGTGTTTCAGAGTCTTAGTCCCCTGCTAAGTCTTGAGTAAGCATCTGTATCATCAGTACAAACTTTATTTTAAGGGAAAATTAATGTTTGCTGTTTTCAAAGCTTTTTTGTGTTTGCATGTGGTTTTGTTTTCCTTTTTGCCTAATTTCTTTCAGGGGATTGTCAAAGGGACAGTTATTACTCTGGGGAAGATCCCTTTTTTTCACCCTTAGCCCAGTCTTTTTTTCTTTCATATCTCTGCAGCGCTCACAATGCCTTTTTAGTATTTGCTCACAGAGTTCTGTCCTCCTAGTGGGACATGGTGTGTAGTTTAAATATGTTTCTCTCCTGATATTCTAAATGACATCCAATTGACCTCATAAATGTCTTATGAGACCAAACAAACTCTATGCTCGAACAAAAACTGTCAACCAATTCTACTTTGCTTGTCCTCAGGCTGCTCTGGCATGATGCCATAAAGCATCAGTATTGATATTTTGTGGCATTCAAATTGTAAAGTACCTAGGCTAAGCAATAGGAGCAGAGGTATTAATACAATCTGGCCATGTCACTGTTAATTACCCCAATATAAACTAAATTTATAGCACATGGTACCTTTGGTATGAATTGGCAGCAGGCATCAAAACCTTTTCTTGACATTATCACATAAACCTAGGAGGCATATAGCTAGCATTTTGTGTAAGGTATTTTATAAAGAAGCATGAGAACTTCAGAAAAACTTCTGCATAGTTTTATCACAGCCTTCATCAAGATTTCTTCATTGTCAATAGTGACTTTTACCATAGCAAAAAAAAAAAAGTAATGTTTTATAATTTTAACTGAATAAACTCATAAATGTATTCAAAGTGTCAGGGAACACAGCTACACTAAGCAGTATAAGTTAACATGATAATTCAGTTTAAAACTATGCCTCTAGTTTTCCAGATTGAAAGTAATTTCTTTCTAATATGGAAAACAGAACCTATCTGAAGGGAGCCTTTTATGCTATACTTTTACATTAAAACTTATCAAGTGTCTGGGGAAATGTGTTCTTGAAATCCCGTCATGATCCATGTGTCATTGAAGACAAAGATCCGATGTGCTATGGAAATTTCTTGATGCATATTATGAGCTGTTGTTTGCCATAGTGTCTGGATAATCCTGCTTCATTTATTGGAGGGCCATTTCAGCTGCACTGTCAACAGCCTGGGATGATCAGGTCACCTTTCCCTATAAAATTATGTAAAAGCTGTCAAATGGGCAGGATTATAGGAACATTAAAGGTGCTTTAAGATTTCATGCCTATAAATATTAGCAAAGAAGATTTAAAGGCAGATTTGTCAGTACATGCCCACATTTCTACAACCTTGTTTTACAGCACTGCAATGTTATCACCTACATTTTATCATGTAACTGTGAAGTGTTTTGGTGGGGAGCAGCTGCTTGCAGCCTTATCTATTTAATTCATGTAGCAGGAATTAAGCATTATTAAAAAAAAAAAAAAAAAGAAAGAGAGGGGTAGCTGCCTCCCATTTCTCATCCTTTGGAAATGAGTTCTTAACATTTTTATTTCACAGCAAAACAATTCAAGTAGATCAACATAAACCTTTTCTATTTGGAGGGTCATCCTATAAAAAAACATTATATATTTAATAAAGAATTTTGATTATAGTACCAATTACAAATACCTTTGCATGAGAGTAATAATGCAGCAAATAATTTTGACTAGTATTTACTTTTAAGTTGTGAACATTTTATTATAGTGTTTTGGAATGACTGCTCTTATTTATTGTACATTATGAATGCCATGGGCACCTTCAACATAAATAGATATTGGCAGACCCCTAGCATTTCTTCAGAACTCTCTGGTATCCTCGTTAGAGAAGTGCAGCATTTTACTCGTATTTTTGTGCTGGCAGATTTCTAGCCAATCTCCTAGTTAAACAGACTTAAAGATCTCAGAGGAAGAAGAAAACCATGTTCCCCTACAATCTTTCAGGGAAAAAAAGATCTCAGAGCCCGACCAAGGAGCAGAGTAAATTGTGAGCAATGCTATGTCAGTTGTAAATGTCTGCTCTGGGACTTAATCCAAACTGCTCAGGCAGCAGTAGAAGGTTTCCCATTTCTGTGAGCTTTGCAAGTGGGCTGCTGTAAAGCCAGCGTGCGTGTGTGCTCTCTCTGTCACAAATGTCCAGGTCAGAAGGCAGCCCTAGATGGAAACCTGTGTGTGAGCTGTAACTGGTGCATCAGTCAGCAGAGCATGCCTCCAATGAATTTGCTCTTGCAGTGTGAGTTAGGAAGACAAATGCTTGAAAAATCCTGAATGCAATTAGGCACAACATGGTTGTTCTCTCCAAGCTTCATTAGGCTTTGCTCTTAGTTTTCACATTCCCTATTGGCTTGGACAAATGGCCAATCTCCAGCTTGCTTCAGTGGGAGCAGAAGTGTAGTGGAAGAAGAGGGTTTATCTGAAAAAATGAGAGGAAAGGGATATAGTGCCTGAGCTGACATCTTGCTGAGGAATAGGTGAAGGGAAGAGGAGAAGATGGTAAATAAATGGTTTGCTCAATGCATCTGGGAGAAAGTAAATACAGCAACTACCTACAAGGAGGCAGCAGAGGATCTTACTAACTGCATCCAGATGCAAATGTTTCTTACATCAGGCTTCAGGGTCCCCTAGAAGATTAATTGTGGACCTGGATGAAGCTCTCTGTGGGTTTGCAGTGAGGGAATTGGTGGCTGTTGCACAATGGCAGTAGGACTAAAAGAAAAATTAAATTGAAACTTTACTTAGAGGGTAGGCAAGTAGGAACAGAAGTAGCGTGGCTGACACTTCAGCTGAATATTTTTTTTTGTTTTTCTTCTGGCTCAAGATAGAAGGTATCTGTTCAGGAAATTGGGTGCAGAAAAGGCAGCAGGTCTTGAGCAGATCAAGAAAAAAACTTTCCATGTGCACAAACAAAAGGAAGCTAAATTCACAATATAATGGGACTCTTTGTTTCCTTTCCCTGTGTGGGTTGGAAAAGACAAAAATGTTCCAGCCCTCATAATATTCACTCTGGAACTGTACACAGCTTCTGAACAGTAGCCCCACGGCAACTGTGAAGGTGATGGAAAGAGAAAAGGAGCAAAAGTCAGCTTAGGTAGAAAAATGTTACAGTTTCAATATCTAGGATCCCATTGTGAGGAGAAAGAGAGAGAGGGAAAAGAGACCACTGAGAGACCTTTTCTTACACGGAATGTTCATGTGGCAAGATGCACATCCCCATAGGTGAATGCGTGTCTTTTTCCAGGCTGGGGGTTGAGCAAAAGTTGTTTTTTGCAAGCAATGTTATTGGATAGGTGCAAAAGAAAATTGCTGAGAGCACAATAATTAGATATCCACTCTTGGACAAACCAAGCTATGGTTCTACAAAGCAATGATAAAGATTCATGCAGCAGAGTAATGCAACTAAGATAATGAATGTAAGATAATGCAAATGTTGAAGTTTAGAGGCTTGCTGACAGCTGCCTGTAGAGTTACCTAGTACATTTGAGACACCCCACAGTGTTGTGTGAATCCTCTTAGAGTTCCTGGATGTGGCACAAGAAGTCCTTTGCCTTTCTGAAGAAGCAGAATGCCACAGAAAATCTCAACATCTCAGATGGTAATAGACATCTATGGTTAAAGACATGAACTGAGCCCTGGGAAAATAAAAATGGTCCAGCTAAGCTCTCAATTCTGAGCACTAAAACTGAAAAAAAGGGGAGTGCCAGAACAGCTGTGGTTAAAGTCTCAGGCAGCCACTGGTAAACTGAGGCACTTGGCATGCAGGAGAGGTCAAAAATTTTCCATAAATAGTCCATGCTACCCATGACCTGATGTTCAAAGAGGTGCTGTTAATCATCTCCCCATGAGATATTGAGTAAATGTGATCTGGGACTAACTCTTTTGTGGATGCCAATCTTTCTGTGAGGTACTTTAACCTATTTATTTTTCCAGGAAAGGTAGATTTGAGAACATATACAACCCAACATGTACAACATACCTGCTAGTAGGGAGACCTGTCAGTGAAAGAAATAGTTGTTCACTCCATCCTTTAAACAACATGTTCTGTTTAAAGACAGAGTAGGAATCTCTTCTTCTTCTTTATAAACTGGCAAGATTTCAGGCATTGACTAAGACAGTTGGTGATACAGCAAACTCCTTATTCCTTGCCAGAACTTATTTATTATTAAAGACAAATTAACTGATGGGAGGTGGATCTTGAATGTTGGATAATCCTTTAACCAGTTCAATAGGATTGCCCTAAAAGGAGGTTTGTATGCCAGAAGGTATTTCCAGTGCACTTGGTATAAAAAGGAACTGGAAAAAGGAGAAAGAAATTGAAAGGTAGTGCTGTGAATGAGAATGTTTTTGTCAGTGGTGAGGGATGTGTGTTATCAGACCAAAAGATCTGAACAGGTGAGCAAGACCTTGAAAGTCCATGAACTATGAAGAGGCTAGATGTGTGTGTTCAGGGATGGGATCACCTCTTATGAACTCCTACAAAGAAACAGCAATCACTGGGATGGATACACAAACCATCCAGGGGAGAGGGCTCCACCTCCTCACTTGTATTTCTGGTTGTGGTGAGAATAGGACTTTGTCGTGAGAATTATCTGGGCTGTCCTGTCCAGAACGTGGACAGGGCAGCGCAGATAATTGCTGGTGTTTCCTGGTGGCAGGTGACCAGTGCCTCTGTTTGTTCCCCAGGGCATTTCCTTCCTTGATAAACCAGGGTTAGGAGCAAATCAAAGAGCAGCTGCTTGCTAAAGAGGCTGAAGAAGAGAGGCTCTTGCAGCAAATAGGCAGCACCCTCTTTGCAGCTCTTTACCTTCCGTGCAGGGGAGGGCAGTGGGGTCCCTGTTATGAGTGACAGCTCTCCCCAAATGTGTGGAAACAGGTGAAGAAGAAATGATGACCTGGACCGAGTATGTTATTGCTGAATGATTCCCAGGTGAGTTCAGTTAATAAAGTCGCAGACAAATTAAACCACATCCCTCACATCTTGTCATTATTTCTGCATGTCTGGAACAATAAGGACCTTTTTTTCAGGTGCAAATACAGAAAATTGAGTTTAGTATATAGAAAAGCTATAGGGCTTTAGCTGGCTGGTGAAAGTATTTCCACAGCAAAGATAACTTAAAACATGTGTGAGTTTATTTTATTTAACAGACAGTTTTCTTTTTTTATTATAAGCATGGGTGGTAATGTAGTCTATAGATCATCTTCTCTGGTTTAATTACAGTCTAATTATTCTAACATTCCATATTTTATCAACATATTTTAGGGATTGTGGCTTCTTCATTAGTTAAATGAAAAAAAATAGTTAGATGAAAAAACTAGTTAGATGAAAAAAATTCTGCAACCTTGTGTCAGAGTTGCTGAATGCTTTGAGTCCTATCACACATGCTGAGACTGCTTTTGAAAATTACATTTCATATATATCATCATTGTCACTATTTACTTAGCACATACTTTCTGTAGTCATACATATTCTATGAATAACATTAAATATAAACATTTGGTATCTTACACTAATGGAGATTGTTTTTGTTTGATTACATATCTCAATCCATTCTTCATCAGAGAATTCTTGATCCAGATTGCTTTTGCACTTGATCTTAGCTTTTATCTCCCCTGAATTTATTCATCCTAAAAGGATATCAAGTGCAGATTCTTTTCATGATCTTTATCCATAATTAAAAGCTAGCATTTGAAGGGAATGAACTCAGGGGTACAAAAATTCCTCAATTTATCTCCCACAGATAATGTCTTATTTGTAAATATCTATAAACGTGTTGTTTTGGTGTATGGCTTATATTTCGCTAATCTCTCAAAGGGCCTAAATATTCTTTCATTACAAATATCCTTGAGAGTCATCATGTCAAAATCATTCCACAATTAATAGAGGTTGCCTCCAAGGGCCTCAGGGAGAAGAGGGCTGTTAATAAGTGGACAAATAGGAGATACTCTCTGCTTTAAAATGCTTCAGGACATTATGCATGTGCTGGCAGGTTAGGCTGTGGTAAATTCCCAAAAATCTTTCCTGTTCACATATGTGTTTCTACGACACCAGAAAGTTCTTATCAATGACATGAAGATGTGAGGTCCTGTACTATTTTCTTCTGGCCACCAAAAATAGGAGGTAGATCCTTTGACATACATGGAGATGCGTCTGTAAATGGGGCTTGCCAGCCTGAGGTGCAGTCCATGATTATAGGAAAGAAACTTCTAAATCTTGTGTTTTAATAAAAAAAAAAAAACAACACCATAAATGTTTCTGTGCTAGGTAAGGGAGCATATTGTTCTGCTTAATTTTTTAAAGTGCTAATAAGAATTACTGGATAGTGTAAGAGTTCTGCTCACTGTTTATTTCACCTAAGTTAATACAGAGTGTAAATTCTATCTTTCCATCATCATTGATCACATTAGTGGGGAAACATTTTGCCTGGCTAAATGTAAGTTTTCTGCTTTGGTTTGCTGTTCTTGTTTTCCAGTTGGAGGATATTTGTTAAAGTTTAAATCTATTGGAACTCAGACAAAATGTCCTTGCTCCTTCTTTTTGTGGGATGGTATCTGGCAATTAAATATAGTTGTTCCTTGAAAATAGTGCTTTTAAGCAGTTGAAAATAAATTTGTGTTAACCATTTGTGGACAAAAAATTGTACATCGGAGTGTTTTTGTAATCACGGCTAGAAATAAGAGATACTAATGCATATTTCTGTAAGATTGGAGCAGATTCTATGGTTACTTTGTTGGACTTTATCGAGTAGTCATATAGAAGTTTCATTTTGAATATCAAAATCAGCCATAAATGGGACTGTGGTTGTAACCTTAATTACAGAATGGATATCCCCTCCAGAGGATCATAATCTGGTTTGAGAAGCAGAAAGGCGGTTACTTCCCTGTGGGAGTCTGGGAGCGATCCTCTCCAAAGCTTGGTGACATAGTCCTGTAAGCCTGATATGATTTCACTTTCAAATGTATTTAAAAATTCTACAGCAAATCCATCGGGGGCGTAGGCTTTCCCGCTTTCAACACAAATACTGTTTCCTTAATTTCATTCTCTGTCCTGGGAATCTGCAACAGTTCTTTCTGCTCTTGTGTCAGTTGTAGCTGCTGCTATTCCACCACTGATGAAAGAATTGGATTTAAATGTTTGTTCAGAGGTCCGTAAGCTGGCATAATAATTGTGAATAACTGCGATTCTCCAGGGTGAAGAGGAGTTTGGCCTTAGTATTTTCCGATTTACTGAGTTAGTTTGGATAATTTCTTCTTTATTTATTAAATCAACTAAAAATGGTCATACTTAAGGAATGGCTACTAAAAATAAACATTTTTTTCTCAGGTTTTTATAAAGGGATAGAAATACATCTAGATCTATATCTGTAGATCTTTCACAAGAGCTTATATACTCCTGTGCTTTAAATTTCTTGGAAGACAAACCTGTCTTGAGCGAGTAATTTAAAAATCTGATCTTATCCCAAATTTTTTTTTTAACAGGACAAATGTTTTATTCTGAAAACAAAATATCTGTCAAACTCTGTGACCCTCTCTCATCTACTCTTCCAATCCTGCTCCAATGAAAAAAAATATTCACAGGAATTATTTACAAGTTTTAAAAATTATCACCATATGAAGAATAATTTACCCAATTCTCATTATCTTTATTCTTTTCTTTGGGAAACACTAGACTATTCCTGCAAATTTTCATCAAATGTCATCCTTATCCATAAAATCTGTCTGATATGAACGACGGCAAAAACTCCAATTTAAAGTAAAACTAGAAAAAGTCAGAGAGGAACTTCCTGAGTATTCAGAAAAGATGGCATTAGGCTCTCAGTGAAGAAATTCACTTTTCACCCTCAAAATCTGTACAAATTACCAGGGATGTACTAACCTTTGAAAATCTCTACTTATTTCAGTCAATTTTGAGTGCACAAGCATCTAGCTTAGACTAGAAACAATGGACTTCAGACTGACAAAATTATCACGGTCCCATCTTGAAAATCTTTATGAGATTCTCTGTGAATGTTAATTCCTGTCAAGCTTCCCTTGTTCCAACTCTTTTTATTTTAGTTTTTTGTCAGGTTTTCAAGACAAGGACTTGTCCATCTCAGTTCTGTGATAGCTTTGTATTTCCCACTGTCAAGCAAGGCAAAGTGTAGCTTGCATAGATATGCTTTCAAACTCCTAGGAATAAGTTGATTTAGACTTATTTATTGCTCTTTTCCAAGAGATACAGAAGCCCCCAACGTGCTGTCCAGGCAAGGTGCAGAGGGGAAAAGAACTTCCTTAATGGTCTGTTCCAACCACTAAGACTGTATTTCTGGAAAATAGCTCACAGGTGTAAGTTGCTGCTTTTGAGCTTTAGTTTTCTCTAAGAAAAGGGGTTTTTATCTATTCTTGTTATCTTCTGTTTTTTCCTGAGTGCACAATCATAAGTACTCTTCATCTGTCCAGATTTATGCCATAAGACCCATTGAAAAAATTGTTGATCTAGTGTGTTAGGCATAAATCACCTTTTATCCTTTTCCTGCATAGAAGTTGTTTTCTGTTTACTTAGTTAATTGTTTCAGAAGCTACTTATGGACATGATTTAAAAGCTATGTCATTGCAAGATTTTCCCTGTTTGTTTTGCTTTCCTGACAGTTTGCTTCAGATGACAATTTGTTGTCTTGAACATTACTACCAGCACCAATTGCATTGGTAACTCAGACTTTCTGATCATGACTGGAGGAAAAAAAATTATTTTTCTCAATTTCTTACTTCTCATGTTGATTGTTTAAAAGGTTTAATTGTGGAAATGTATAGTGTGGTCTTTTCCTGCTATGCTTTCTTGTAGAAAGCTTATGTTTACTCATTTTGGAGAAAAGAACTGACCTCCTCTTCCTCCTCTACCAACAGGATGGTGAGAGTCTTTGCTTCTTTGCAGGTTTTCCTTTAAGCACTTTGTTTATATTTGGCTTGTCTCTTCCCTAGCACAAGGAAACTCCAACCCTGTGGATGTTCTCCCTCTCTCTCCCAGCCCTGCTGCCAAATCTGCTGCTGCTCATCTTTAACTGTTTTGAACAGAACATCTCCTGCAGCACATTGATTAAGTACAGGAAGCATTAGTGACCAGCAGCTCAGGGCATTGGGTTGTTATTGACTCTGACAGACCAATTTGTTTCTCCAATGTTCATTATTCTACAAAAGGGGCACATCAGACAAGGCAATTGAAATATACAATATTGCCACCTGTCTCTTTTCTGCCTTGATTATGTACAGCCTAGACTTCAGTTCCAAAGTACACTAAGACCTCAGAGACATGAATTGTAAAAATTAAGATAATTAGAATTCCAGACTGGCCCAGCTTAGAGCAAAGATAATTAATGCTAGAAGTTCCAAATGAGCACATATATGACAAGTAAATAAATTTAAAATTAGGCAAAAGTTTCTATATTTCTTGGAATTATTAGTGTGTGGTCACAGTGACACTTTGTGTTCATTGCTGGGGAATGCACTCTGCTGAAAGACTGCAGTGTGCTGGAGTTAATGTCAATTATCTAATACACTCATTAACAATGAGCGACCCAATGCCTGCAGCGAGAAGACTGCAAGTAAATTTTGGTAAGGTTGGGAGCTATTTATGGAGCAGCAGCTACGGGATGTGGAAAGAAAGCCAAGAAGAGAATGACGCAGTTTGAAACATGTACTCACACTAAAACTAAAATATATATACTGACACAGTGTACTGCTACTTCATTTTTAATGCATGTACTAACATGTTTGTCCTTTGCCATGAAATGGCACGTGACTTTTCCCCACATTCACCTTCTGTCCTTGCCTGTCAGCAGACATTTGGTCTGCGTGTCTCCATTCATAAAACATAGGGACTACTAACAAGGCATTCCTGGGAGCAACAAAGATATTAAAATTCCTTAGGAACTGCTCTTGGATGCAGTCAAGAGTCAAAACATAATGCCATTGACAGATTCTGGTGCTAATTCCCAAAGTGATCCATCCATTTCCTTTTAACTATCTATGTAACAGCAGAGAATGTACCAGTGTACCAGAAACTATCTGTGATTTTATTTAAAACTAGAAAAATTCTCCAGAGAAGTTTTACTGACGTGCTTTCCCTTCCCTAAAATTGCACACAACAATGATAATTTTTTCCTTGCACCACCCTTCTATAATTATTCTTTCCCACTAGAAATAATGTTTGTTTCCTGCCAGTGGCTCTGATTCTCAGCTGCCCTGTGCCTCACAGCAGCAAGAAGAGATAGACCTGTCTGCTTAGACTTTCTGCACTGCTCTGGCAGTGTGAAGCAGCTGCAAACCCGACAGGGAGCCAACCCCAACAAGCCCAGTCAATTCAAGTTCACAGATGTTTTACATCACCCAAACAGTGCAGTGCAGCCAAGGCAGGCCAGCGAATCTGGCCCTCCAGATGGGTCTTGGTTTTAAAATAGAAAGTTGCAAAATAAATATATTATTTGGAGTGGGTATTCAATAACATTCAATTGATTTCCATAAGCTCTTGCAAGGACCTCCAGGGTCTGACAACAGATTTGGTTTTCTTCCTGATCATTTAAACCCAGATGCTGCTTTTGATGGATGTGTCACATACATATGGTGAGTCAGGAGCTACACGTTTCCCCGCACTTTATAAAACTAAGACAAAAATATACATACCTTTGATCTTTTGAAAAAGATGGACAGTAATTTACAGAGTGCCCCTGAGTGCAGTCAAGACATGTAGGGCAGCATCCTCACCAGTCTGAAGGTTACAGCTAAGCTTGGCTGGGATACCCTGGCTACAAGTATGATGGTATTTTCTTACTGCACTCCTAGACACTTTGAGTTGGACCACTTCTGCAAAGTGAATTCTTCTGCAAAGATATCAAAGATACAGTCACAGCCTCCCTAATGTGTGGAAGAGATTTTCCACAGATGTGGAGCTGGACTATCCTGACAGTGAGTGTCCATTCACCAGAGGTTTCTTTCCTGAAGGTGCAGTGGACTTTCAGACTGCACAACTCAGTGGATACAGGAGTTTTTAAAAATCTATAGCAGAATGCTTCAATTATTTAACCCAAAATATTTACTAGGTGAGTTTTTATCAAAGAATTCATACCCTGGCTATCTACTAAACTGATATCATGTAGCACTTTTTCAAGACAGATGGTTTTTTAAAAATACCTGTAAGCAAAATTTTAACTTAAAAAAATTTTTTAAGTTGCAAATACACTGACATGCCTATGTACTATGAAAGTTGTGTGTGTTTCTCTGGAAAATCAAAGACACCTTTTAAACATCCAGGAGAAAACCTCCTGTACACTTATGCCATTTCCCAAATTCTCACCAAGCTGTGAGCAGATTTGAAAGAACTAGATAGTACTTTGCATTTTATTACTTCACAGACATCTATTTATTTTATAAGAGATGCAAAAAACACTTCAAAATATATGTGTTTCATTAGTTAAAAAAAAGATTAGCACTTGCTTTTCTTCTAAGTTTCAACAACACTGTTTGTGCTACCCCCAAAGCCCAGTCATAAATCTCAGAAATCCTGATGATGAGTCCAAATCTTCTGTAAAACTAACTCTGTCCTTTGCAAAAACAAAAGAGGAATTTCTAATTTGAGGGGGGTTGTTGTTTGGCTAATGGGGCTTTTTCCTTTTTTTTTTTTTTTTTATTAGAACCAACAGTGCACTGTTGGCTATGACCTTGGAAGAGCAGAGCAGTACGCCGTTTGTACCAGCCCGGGTGCACATGCACAGTGCCCTTCATCCCTGCTGTGCCTATCTGCCTGCAGTGTCAGGAAATTTACAGGTCTGCCTCTGGTCGTTTTAGAGACGTTTTGGCCCTGTTTCCTCCTCATGGGATGCAGATGAAATCCCATGGACTTCAGTGAGGGTTATTCATAACCTACAGCAGGAGGTAAGGGCTGTGCTGATCACTCAGAGGGAGCTGTCCCAGATGTGGACAGCTGCTCTGTGCCACGGCTGCCTCTGCCCACAGGAGCCAGGGCCAACATACCAGGAGGAGGAAAGGCCACCCCGACTGACCTGCACCTATGTAAATGACAGAGAGACATCTTGAAAGTAAATAGGAAGCTGGGGGCAGCAGAAGGAAAGATATAGTCTTAGCAGAAACAGCTTTGGGTCAAAACAGACACAAGGCATTATCCAATCACTCATACATCAGGCAGCTGGGATGCTGATTTATCACAGAATGGAGTATTTGAAGATATCCCTATATGTCTAAGTGGAAGGACTGCCAGCCCCAGCTGCTGCTTTAGAGGCTGGCTGCATGCCATTTAACTGTCATCAATCAAAATCCATAAGTGGCAGAAGGAGGTGAAGAAGAGAAAGAAAAGAGTAGTGGGGAAAAAGAGTAAACCCTGGAGGGAGGGAAGCAGAGATCTGTAGAAATATATGCTATACAGAGTGAATATGAAAAGGCTAATATACCACCCAGAGCCTCTCTAGCCTTGCATTAGGCTTCGTTTAAAATTCTTACCCATGCTAGATGCACTCCAAAGCAGTGTGGCCTGGTCATTTTTACTTCTGTTGCTCTTAATTTGCTTCAGTTTTTGTTCATGAGCTGAGCAAATGTAACAGACATAATTTTGATGCTTTTTCAAAAGCTTGAAAAGGATCTTTTATTTGAACTCCACACTCATAATCAGATCTCTGAGGATCTCACACCCCTCATGTCTATGGATACAAATACTCCTGTAAGAAATTGTGATTTTGAAGAGGTATCTGTGGGGGAGGGGAGGGGAGAGGAGAGGAGGTTTGGTAGATAGAAGTTATTTTAAATAGTTTAAATAAGATATCTGTTTGAATATGTCCTGAAACTGTAAATGTTAGAGTCTGAAAACATAACCTACAATCAGAAAACATGCAAGCAATGGAAAAGATACATCAAGAATGGCTCACTACAAAACATTAAAGATAGACATTATGCTTTCTTCACCTATGTGGTAAGTTTTCAGCTGCCTATTTCTCCTAGTATAAGCACTGAACTTGTGTATGCATGGAGCACAGTGATTTATCATCACACTAGGCTTACCAGAACCACTTCTGAAAAGTTCCTTCAGCTATCTAACAAAGTCCAAAGCAAGCATTTTTATCTCAAAAAAAAAAAAGAATCCACCTCATAAATGCTTCCTCTCTATATGAGAAATATGAAAACCTTTCCCACAGTCCCCTCCCATTCCCTCACATATTGCTCTGTAAGCCAGTGCTATAGACAGCACACTGTATGATCACATTACTAGACTAGACAATAAAACTTTCCCAGGGATTTTTGTTATGTCACAGAATTAGTCTAGTTTCTGTAATGCTCTCTGTCTGTTTCTGTATGTGCATATGTGACTAGACCTGTCTGTACAGAAAATAAGATAACAGAATGTGTGTGTGACTCAGAACGGAGCAATAAAACCATTCTGCCTGTCCTAACAGTTCAATATCTATGGTTTGTATAGGAGAAAATGATCTAGTCACCTCTCTGACATGAGTATGAATTATAACAAGAATATATATGACTATTTTGCTTTTCACCAGTGGGTAATGAGAGCTTGCTTCCCTCCTCCCCCTGCTTTAATAGGTTCCGAAAAATCCTTAGAGCAGCACCATCTGTGGATTGGAGGCAGATGTCAGCACTGAATTGATGACCTTGCTAAGTTGCTTAGGCCAACAGGTCAAGTTCTCCTCCCTTTTGCACATCCTTAGAGCTATTTCTCTATGTGAGCGAGTGCAAAACATGTTAACAAGGGTAATGTGTACCTGCTGGTTGTGAAACAGCATTATAAGCCACAATCCTGTTAGGAGAAAGAACAGAAAAAGGAGGATGGACTGGAAATGCCCTGAAAGTCTTTGCTCATTTTGAGTATGTCCCTGCCTGGGAGATGCTCTCATTGGTTGGAGAGATAAGAAGTAGTGATATACGTGATGTGAAGGCAATTGCCTGGGGTATGACAGCTTGAGGGAGAAAAGAGACAAATTCAGCAACATATCAGTTTATGACTCTTTAAAAGTAATTGCTTTAATCCCTGAACCACAATTTAAAATCTACTAAGTTTTACTGTCTTCTGCTCTAGTTTTCCCTTATAGCAAAAAAAAAAAAAAAAAAAGAAAAAAGAAAAGAAAAGAAAAAAACCTCACTCTTTTAAACTAAACTTATGTGCATTCCACCAAATGAAGTATTAGGCCACTCTATTGCCAATAGCATGGGGGAACAATACTGAGTCAATAAGACCAAGTGGTATTTGTGTTGACAATATTAAGCTTCATCACTTTGGACTACAGCATTTAACCAGTTTATTCTTGGGTGTCCTGCACCAATGCTTTTCAGTACGTCTCTTATTTTTACTTTAACTGAGAAATATACTCTGTAGTTACTACAGTTTTTAACATAAACTGCTGTACTATTAATGTAATTCAAAAGAATTTCTGTAAAAAAGAGAGTAGTATGGGAATTTTTTAGTCCACTAATAGTTCCTCACAAAACACTATAATATATAACTTAGACTAAAATTTAACAAAGAAATGTAAAATAACATTTTCAAGAAAATTTTGTATAGAAATGTTGGAGCTGAATTCTACAGAGGCAGCCACCTCTTCAAAAATCAGTAAATAATCATCTAAAGACCACAGATATCACACTCAGTGTGACTTGGACTATAATCTTTTTACTCTACCTATTAAGAGTGGTATGTCAAACCCAGCCAATGGTTTCTTAATCCAACTTACTAAACAAATAATAAACATATCACCTAACCCCTAACACTGCCACATCCTTTAACTTATACAGCTTTGTACTTTAAACTAATGAATGCATTTTTCTTGGGGGCTTATATAAATTTAATTTTTTTCTGTACTGGAGTCCAAGTACCACACACAAATTAATGATATTCTCCCATTTGAAATGGCTTCAAAAAACTCAAGATAATTCTGTGCTCAACTCCTGTTAACAATTTATAACTTTCAAATTTAAATAAACTAGTAAAAACCTCACAGTTTACCCAGTTTATCTACTTGCTGGTCTGTTCTTGATCTTGGACTGTTCATTTTTTTTGGTGATTTTCAGATCCTGCAAGATGAGAAGTCATGGAGATGTTTACAGGAACAGGCCCTCTACAAGTGGAGGGGCATCTAAAGGATTAGTGGAGTATTTTCAGCTGTCATGAGAGGAGAAAGCTGTGGCTATCATCCAGAGAAATGGCATTAGGGCTGATACATCACACCTGTCTGTGATCATCTAGAAGCTGTGGTTTATGTTGGTAGAAAGAGCAAACACTCTCTTGGAAGGATTGCTCAGCTCAGCCGCGCTATGTGCTCAGTAAAGGTGGGCTCCCTAGGACACTCCCCTTTGACTACAAAGGGAGACTTGCTACTTTGAACTAGATGCCCATGATTCGATGAAAGGTGATCTAGAAACTTCAGGTTTGGCTCTAGGAGCTGAGGGGTTGATCTCTGGATCCAAGTTTGGCTTTTAGGAGGCAAGGGGATTCTTGCCCAAATACCTGAATATGGATTTTTCACTAAGAATCTTAGAAAGGATAGAGGGAACCTCCCTGTGAAACTTCAGTGAAAACTCATAGTGTGGTTTGTTTCATTAGCTCCTGCACGTGTTTTTCAATTCAAGACAGGTAAGTGAAAGAAAGGAGAGGAAGCAGTAAACAGGAGTGCTAAGGACAAGTGTGCTGAAGAGGCGTCTGGATGCCTCCAGATCTACCTGTGGCATGTCTCATATCATGCTCTGTCAGATAGGTAAAGTAGGTTGCATCTTCTCTCTGGCCTTGCCTGTGGAAAATAGAGCATGGAAGGAGGAAGAGACTGCAAATCCTATTCTCATTCTGATAAAGAGGTGATATGTCTGAATTATTTACTCAAATGTTTGGATGACATCCCAGGACCAATAATGGATGTGCCTCACAGCCCAAAACTATGAATGCTTGAAATGGGAAGACATCCTATCACAGGGAGGAACAGACAGTAATAAACATGGCTTGTGTCATCCTTCTAGCCCCTTCCTGTATCTCACAATGGTTTTTAGAATAACCTAACAGAACTTGTCTGAATGTTTCTCAGCAAAACGAAATTTCATGGACATGTGCTGCTTTTCCTGACCTGAAATATTTGTGGAGATTGCTCTGTGGGAATGAGGTGTTTAAAGGACTCCTTGACTGCATGCTCATTGGCTACAGATTGTGCAGGCATGAACATGAAAGATAAACATAAACTATCCAAATGTAACTTTTAGAAACAGAATTTAATTTAAAAATTTCAAAGCATGTTGTGAAAACTGTTTAGAAATTTTCAGCTGTATTACAATGCAGAGTGGAAACAGTCTTCAGAAATTTAAACACTGACTGTGCTGACAGTGTCTAAATTATTTTCTAACACTTAGAAACAAACATATACTTCAGGTTAAACTCTCATTTTTTCACTACAAATCAGTGCTGAGTATCATACAATCACATTTGTAGCTTTACAACCTTAATTATTGGCAACTTATTAATTATAAATAACTGGTGGATCCCAGTTCTTCAGAACTGAATTATTTTGGGTTTTTCCTGACTATTTTTATTTTCCTGCTGATCTTTGAACTTGATCCAGCATTTCTTACTCAGGCTAAACTCCCACTGAAGTCATTTTTGCCTGAGCAGGAATTGCAAGATCAGACCCTTTGTCACAAAGAGGGTGGATCATCAAATTTCATTTTCTTGCATAAATCAGTGAAGAACTCAATTAACACCACCACTGAATGTCTTCCACTGCCCTTTTCTGTAAATTCACTTTGTTCCCTCCTCTTATGGCCTCATTGGTCTGACACAAAGAGTTAAAAAGTTCACCCATTCAAAAATACAAGTTTATTAGGAAAAATATTCCTTAAGATTATGGACATTATATGAGACATTAAAATTCTGGTGTTGTCTTCTTTACAGAATATGGAAAGGAAAATAGGAAATAGTACAGTTCAGAGCCATTACTGTGGAAAACAGTGAAAAGAGGAAATAAAACAGTGAAAATTTAACCCATTCACACCTTCTTCTTCGCTGTACTTTGGATTTCAGAGTGTAACATGCATATAATCAATTTGGACTTGGTTTGCAGTCATATATTCCCTAGTGGGGCTCCAGTATCTTGACCATGAATTTCAAAATAACTACACAAAGTGATGATAAAAAGTAGATTTTTCTACTGGAACTAATGGTGATTCCTTCCGTTGTTTTGCACAGCATATGCTGTTCATAAATAATGTCAGAATTGGGCCAAGTCCCCTTAAGAAAGGTGGTCATTTAATGTAAGTAAATCCACATTAAATATTGAAGATCAGAAAAAAGCTGCCTTTTCAAAGAGGTCACTTTTAAGTGAAGGAAACAACAATGCATGTGTGCGGATGGCCAGTTCCACACTGGGTGACACAGAGTTAATGGCTCATAGAGAGCATATACATGTTTTTTAAAGATGTTTTATTGCTTACAAAAGGAAGTAGTCTAGAGAGACTGGATACATAAACTGGCTCCAGCCAGCTGCGGCTGTCAGGCTAGGAAGGATCCTGTTCAATTAGTGTTGTAAAATAAAATACTTTGTAAAGGAAATAAACACTATGAGAGCTAAGATTCATGCTTTCAAATATACACAAGGTTTGAATTTTTAATTAGGGCTGCTAATTACAGTCATCAGAAAGCAGAACAGAATAGATTTTACCTTACATTTAGCAGACAAGCCTTCAACCCCAGTGTATTTTTCAATTTCATTAATATTTTATGAAAATGGCCCTTGCAGCTTCAGCCTATTCTGTGCCTCCTACAAAACTGCCCCACATTATGGATGCCAATGCCTTTAAGCCATGTGCATTAGTGAGATGACAAAATGCAAAACAGCATCTTGTCAACCATTGCATCAATTGATTCTATTAGATAGTGTAAAAACAGTTGGGTGTGAGTTATAATTTAGCTGACACTAATGATGAAACAAGACACTGGCTGGGAGCAGACATTAGCTATAAGCCAGAAATTAATGCTTCTAATATTTTTGAACAAATTAACCTTAATGAACTGGCCATGTATATACTGTAGTATATATTGATAAGTCAATTAGTAGAGAATAGAGGTTATGTATATATAGATATATAGAAAAAAAATGTATGGTTATAGAGAGTTCCAAGCATACAATGCTATTAAGAGCAATTCTACAGTAAATTCAGCTCTTTTTTACATTTAGATACATTCCAACTCTAATGTGCAAATGTCCAGTCTTGGCCATTTCAGTGAAATTTTGTATGCAAAAAAGTACAAAACTCAGTATGTCATCATATTGATAGACCAGATGTTGATGTGTTCACAGAAATGTCTTAATTTCACTCATATTTTACTGTTACAAACTTTAGGAACTGGTGGTCCAATTTCTAACTGCTTTCATAATGTACTAACCAAAATTTACAGTCTATTTCCTTTTTATTCATTACCATTTGTGAGCAAGCTGTGATAGAGATTCTCACATGTTCTAAATCCAGTCACTGTCTAAAAGGATGCAGCAGCATTTTAAAATAATATAGCTAATATAAGACCCTAAATTCTAGGATTTCCATTTACTGGCAACCTAGAAAACAGAAGTGGTTAATTTATAAGGAAGCACAGAACAAAGGTAAGGCACTTGCCAACAATAGTTTGTTGGTTTAACTTTGACTTGCTTTCCTGGGAAAGAAGAAAACAGAATTTTCAATGTGAACTGTCAGCCCCACTTATGACAGGGCTTCACTAGTTAGGAATTCAGAGTTCCTCCTCCATTGGCAGAATGATGTAAAGAAAACCACCAAACAAAATTCTTTCAAGTTTCAACTACAACTCTACTTAAATAATTTACTTTTTAGTTTTACTCAGACTATTCTTTTTAAACTTAGTTGACATTTTCGTTGACAAGCACATTTTATTGCACAAGATCAGTAGTGGAATTGGCAGTGGAAAAGAGAGAGAGGGGAAAAAAGCTGGCTCTACTCAATGAGAGAACTACTATCTTGCCTTTGGGAAAAACAGTGCTGGCAGTGACCCTTTCTGAAGCCAGCAATAAGTGGTAAACCAGTCACTGGAAGTAAAATATTTGGTAACTTTGAATGTTTCCTTCTCCTACAGGAAGTAAACCAGAGACTGTTTAGCTAATACATTTAAATCAAACCAAGAATAATTTTTAAAAAAGTTGGAGTGAGCATAAAGCCTTTACATTAATCCATTAGAAAGTAAAAAAGAAAATTATTAAATCACTGAAAATGTAAATATTAAAACCTTCCCTTCTGAAGGGAACTAGTGGAGAGAACAAAAATACATAACTCAGAGAAAAAAAAGTGGAAATAACATCTCAAGGATAGCTTTTCATTTCTAAGATTTCTGTCTCTCATATTCCAAATGTGTAATTCTGCATAGTGATCAAAAGAGAAGGCAGACTAAACAAAAGATATTTTCAAGAAATTAATAGATATTTGCATTACATACTTGATGAGCGACCAGTGTTCTAAAGTGCCTTATGGAGGACCCAGAAAGAGCTACAATAACATCCCAACCAATATTCCATTCAAAAAGATCTGTTCCAATAAACCCACACATCAAAGCTGCTCTAGGAGTACTAAAACTTTAGGCTGTTATCCACACTACACTCATTTGGGAAAGTGTCTTAGGGAGCTGTGTGTAACACTAAATCAGGAACTGGGATGGACATGTTTTGTGCCTTGTGTCCAGCTACTTAAATGAAGGCAAATCAATCTATTTGCTAAGCCAGTTTAATCAGAAGTTATTCTAGGTTTAATCCCAAAAGTTGCAAGACTAATTCAGGACCCCATGCCAAATGCTTGTGTCATTGATGTGCAAAAAAGAGGTCACTTTGGTTTGATTTTTGACCAGGTGGAGGTCTTGGGTCTTAAGCCAGATTATTCTTACTGTTCTGCCCTATTTTTCCTATTTCTCCTCTGTGGATAAACACTACCATCACCACCCCTTTACTAAAGATGTTGTGTTTTGAGGTAATTTTTCAGGCAGGTCTCTGGAAAGAGCTGATTAATTCCTCCGATGAGAATGACATATGTAGGGAATATCCATTGGTTAAATCAGTGGGATTTTCACAAAGGAGTTCTTGACATAACTAGCATAAAAATACCAAGCGAAGTAAAATACATTTTGTCTAGGGAGCTCATTTCTGAATCAATATAAGTAAATAGGTGCAATGAATGTACAGTTCTCACTGCAGGTTTTCTTAGATGCTTCTTCCAGAATATCTTCCACCATAACATAGTTGTTTCTACACCAATACTGGGAAATATAAGAGGAATGAGGCACAGCTTCAAGCATTGACCTGTCTTTTGAGTGTCAGTTTAACCATTAACAGCCCGGCATAGCTTTGCTCTGTGTTGATTAGAGCTGTGCTGAATAATGCCTGGGTATTGCTCAAGAGACAGAAAGCACTACAGATCTTTCCCTAAAGGAGGTGTGAAGATGTCCTCCATGTTTTACTGGAAAGTTTAAACAGGTAGATGAAAGTCTTGCCATGACACCTGGCGTCAGAGAGAAGGAACAATGCCTGACCTGTGTTATTTAACAACAGAGGTGCTAAATTTATTTAGCCTCTGTAGCCATTTCTGATATTCTGCTAATGACCATTGCACTGCACATAGCTGTGGGAGTTACGCATGGGTTAGGAGCACAAAGGCATGCTCAGTATGAACTTGAGATGGAACAAAAGTATAAAAATATAGAGTGGTGGAAACTTAGCTTCCTTGCAGGCCTTTAGGAGGAATCTAAAGCTGTCTCAAAATTTTGCCCAATGTATTTCGCTGTTCCTGAAATTTCCCTCTTTAAAGTTTCCATAGAACTTACAGATGCCCAAGACACTTCATGGGACAGAGAGGAAAATATTGTCCAAAAGAGACCTCCATTTAATTTTCTAGTACCAACCAAGCCTATGAATGTGTTCTAAAAAAATCACAGAACTCTTTAGGTTGATTGGATGAAGAAGGCCATCTGCAGATGGTTTAATTTTCCATTTTTTGTGCTCCAAGCTCTCCAGTTCCTAGTGAGTCTTTCAAAGACCTTACTGAGAAAAAAGTCCTGGTGAGGTAAAAGCAAGGATTTTCTAAGGAAAATATCAAACTTTCTGGGCATCATGATTTTGTACCCTACTATCAGCAATTTCTTTTTTATGTGCACCTTGATAAGAGAAGAACTACAGTAAAAAAATTAAAACTTAAAGGAGACTTCCATGAGAACAGCCCATATGGGGACTAAACCCACAACCTTGGTGTTACTAGCACCATACTCTAACCAAAATTAAACTCCTCTTTGGAGCAATTTGAACCATGGATCACAATTTTGTCAGCCTGCCATTCAGACATGTCTTTATTTCAAAAGTAAGCTAGGGATTCTAGCATTCTGCAGTCCAGCTGTAACCCCCTCACCTGCAAAGATTTACAGACCACAGAAAATGACCAAGTGCTATGTTCCTACTGCGTTAAACGTGTCAGCACCAATCCAGCTTCTTCCAGTGGTCTGAAAATGAAGTGAGGACTCTAACCCTTCATATCCATCTTCCATAGAATGTAGGGGTATTTCTGGGTGGAAGCTCAATGCATCATGTGGGCAGAGAAGGGATACTGTGGTGCCAGCAGAGCAGAGCACCTGTGGAATTGTCTTGTCTCAGTTTTGTTTAGGATTCCACCACACAAGCAGTCAGAAAAAATGTTTTCTGATACTTTAGACAAGGTTCAATCCTACCAGGTCTTTTTAACTTCATTAAGACCTACATAAAAATCTGTAACTCTCATGGTTGGTCTTGAGTTCTTCAGAACAAGGTGAACCCCCTGGCCACCCCTAAGACAAAGTATGGAACAAAGAAAAAATTAATCTTTCCTGATCACTGACTATCAGTCTCAGCACTGTCACTACTGCAATCTAAATAGAGTGCTAATGTTGATAATCTTTCTTCTGTGAACCCCCAAATTACCCTAAACTTATAATGGAATCCATGAAGTTCTACGGAAGAATTTTGATTGCCAGATCATGTTGTTCCCATGTGGAAGGCAATATCTCTATTTGATTCTCTAGAACAAGCCTACATAGATCATTCAAGGTAATGTCAGTCAGCCTGAAGAGATACTTGGTGCTCAAAACTCTCCCTGGTGTCAGTGGGTGCTGAAGCCACTCAGCTACCGGCTTGATTCCTCTGGGAGGATATTTAGCTGAAATTCCTCTCTAATGTGCTTATAAAAATAGATATGCGCTTTTGCAACTCTTAAATCTTTGTTCAGTAACTCCCCATCTTCAGTTTATGCCCTTATCCCTTGTCTACTAAACCCACAATAAATACAAAAAATAAATACAAACACCAATTTTACCAGAAGAATGCATTCTTATATAACTGAGTAAGGGTGTATGCCATATATATGTAACCTTATCTGCCTTTGGGAATGATTGTGGGTTTTTACCACAGATTGTGCTGGGTTCGTCGCATGCTACCAGTTAGGAAGATGTGTGGAGTCTTGGTGAAAATGAAGGCTCTGTGCAAGCCAAGGCTAAGCCTTGTGTTTGGAGTGTAGTCCCTTGAGTCCATATGTCACTCCTGTCCATTTCTGACCTGGTGACAGCATAAGGAATTCACAAAGACCCCATGCTTTGGTGAGATTCAGTCCATCTCCGACTTCATTAATGCATGTGATGAGAATACACACTACATTAAGACCTGTTTATGTGCATCCCAGACCTACTGAACCTATTTAATTTTGCTCTCCCAGGAATGTGCTCTGGGTCAACACGTACTTTCACCTGCTAGATACAAATTAGAGCACTGAGAAGATGTATCCAGACAGAAGACTTGAGGGGATGGTGTCCCCAGGCTCCAAACTTTAAAAACGGCAGAGGAAGCAGATGGGATTTTGCAGAAATACACACAAGCGTGAATGAAGCGAGAGAAGCAAGTATAGAGTAGGAAAGGGAGGAAAACTACTTAATATCTCCAGACCTCTATGCTGAAAAAGCTAGAGTCTGGTAACTAGACTGGGGAATGTCCCAGTAACCGGCTCCACCCTGACAAGTCAATGGGTAGGTGTCTTGCTCACTTATTTCCTAGTGGATTAAGAAATAATTACAGCCATAGTAATGCTAACCCTTTCTTGAACACTTCCCCATGTTTTGCAGTTTCTTTCCACCAAACCATGCCACATGCAGTATGCCACTGCCATTCGTACTTTTAAGCGTTTCAGAATCTACACTGGGGTAATATCTTGCTGAAGGCAATGTGTGGAGCAACAACGGCAAAGAGGTGGGAAAAGAGGGACTATCTGTACTTCTCTAGTTTGTGACACAGCTTGGGCAAGGACCAGAAGTTCGGGCTCTGGGTTTCAATTAGGAGGCAATAGGACTTTAAATGAATAAAGATCTGGGGAGTTCCCTGTGTGTAGTCATCTATGTCTAAAAGTGATGCTATTGCCCTGTTGTTTGCTTAGACAAAACTTTTATCCGCTTTACTTGGAGTTTTTTCTGTGCAAAGTATAGGACTTTAAAGGACTGAAACAACAGATGCTGCATATGCTCTAAATGAAGGAGCCCACATCTGACTGACAAACGCATATCTCTTTCCTGCATTATATAAGAATTAAGGACGTAAGAGTCCAGCTCAGGAGCCAAAAGTTCTTGCATAACCAAAGAACAAAAAGCCATGGTCCTAACAGCAAACTCCCATTAACCTCAGCCAGAATTTTGCCTAAGATCTGAATAGAGGCTAAGAAAACTGCAGGCTTTAGCTCCGTGGGCACAAAGGGGGTAAGATCACTGTTTTCATGTAGGGATGCCTGAGTTGTGCTTCAGAAGCACATTTCATCATATGCATGCAGAAACACTGACCTTTCAGACCTATGAAACTTGCATCCTTGTAAACATTTCGCTCACCAAGGAGGAAAACACAAGTCAAGAAATTCATTTAGGGGGAAAAAAACCCAATATAAGGAGGGGAAAAAAACCCAATAAAAGGAAAGAAAAAAAACCCCAAAGAATGTTGTATTTTTTCATATAATCACTAGAAGAATCATTTTATGGTGTTTCCCATGTAATTACTGCCAGACCTGTTTAGCAAATGTGAAATACTCATTAGCAATTACTTAACTATACATATATTAAAGCTTAATTAGTAAATAAATTAAGCATATAATTAATTGCTTTAATCACTAGGCTTTTAATATTGTAATTATCACTTGATACATTAAGGGCATGTTAAGAATACTTTTCTCCAAAAAATACATTGTTAATTAATCATTAAAACTTATCTTACTACATGCTCATTAATGATTTATTACCGATGCTGGGCCAAATTCTTCTCTCAATTACAGAAGAGCTAACTCTGTTGAAACCAATAGAGCTTCACTTGCATAAATTAAAGCAGAATTTGGTCCTGCTAATTAAAGTGTTTGTCAGAGCATATCACCATAGACGGAAATCTGTAGTGCCTGCCTCATTTTAACCCAAGAGGAGCAAACTGCCTTTATTTTAGGCTCCTTTGCTATGGCCAAGCACTTTCCTTCTGTAGCCTGAACTCAGAGGCAACAAGTTGGGCTTCATTTCTAGCCCTGCCATTACCTCTGAATTCCAGGTCAGTGTGTGGACAAGAGAGTTGCCCAGATGCTCTTTAAGGAGACAACTGATTACTTCTAGGGATGAGCTCACCTTTTTTATCCCCCCAACACCTAAAAGGAGCCTAAAAGTATCAGGCTCCAAGGATGTTAATTTGAAAGGTGACCACAAGACTCAGAGGTCAAAGGACAGTTAATGAAAACCAAACACAAACTCTAGCTACATTTTTCTCATACTGGATATGGTTTTTCTATCTCAAATTTGTAATCAGCTGAGGAAGGGATTTTTTTACTTGGAATTTGGTATAAATAAGGTATCTGCCAAAATGGGCCAAATGGCCCAATGGTTTCTTGAGGGAGTAAGAGTAATAATATTGTTTGCAAAAGGTCTTCATACATAAACAGTCACATTATGAATTTTTGCAGAGAAGCAGGATGAGGAGGGGGAAGGAGTAAACAATTTTTGAGCAATGGATATGTATTCATAGATATAGAGCACAGAAGCTGAAGCCTTTGAAATATCAGTGTGAAGCCTTCTATGGGTTTCCTGTTTCCTTTCACAGTCCCAGTGGGACTCTCCCAGGCACAGCGTATTTGCACAAATGCAAAATCTAAGTTGCATAAATGTAAATGTAGAGTAAATTAAGAAATTGAGATTTAATGACAATGGGCTTATGGGCTTTGGAATGTAGATGTGCATATGCAGTTTACTATTTGCACATGCACTTATCTCCACCAAGGTCTCAAACCCTGATGAAAGCAACCCATTTTTCTGCTTTGATGAAAGCAATACCTGTTTTAAGTAGGTGAAATTAAACAGCATTTAGTACTTGCTAGGAGGTACCTTTTGAGACCAGCCTAAGGTCTGTGTTAAAAACCTGATCTTCTCAATTTATTTATTGCTGGGTTTTGGGAGGGCTCCCAATACAGCTTTCAGAAGAACACACTGAAATCTTCATTTCTTTACTAAGATAGCAAAGAAATAAACACACTAATGCATACATGCACTTCAATCTCAGTCTTTAAGTGACTGTTCCAGAAAGAAGACCAGAAAGAAAATATTTAATTTTAAATGTTTAGGATTAAGCAGATCTTCATAATAACTTACAGCAGAGTGTTTCAGTGCTTTAGCACACTACAATCTGTTATTCAGGATTGCAGAGTGAATAAAAGAAAATCCCTACCTTAGAATCATCCGTGAGTTTTGAAACCATAATCAGTCCTAAGAAAAACGTCTTTCCTCTAGCCCCTTTTGCACTTGGAAAAAACAGATTGTGGAGGCAACCTTCAGCAGTCACATTACACTGGACCAATCTGTGATGGTAACAGCAACTACAGTCTTGTAGAGTCACTATATAACTCTAAGTATTTGTGTTTTGTGGTGAACACTTCCCAAGTGGAAAAGAAAATGACAATACTGAATCTTGCTTACATACCCTTCCCTAAGCTTAGAGGCCAGATCTAAGCAAGGTTTAGACACCTGCTAAGGGAACTCTAGGGCAGGGCGTGCTTACAGGGCTTTTGGCAATGGAAGCTGTGTTATCCAAAGGATGAAGAGGAGGCTTCTCACTTCTGAGGTACTCTCCATAGGCTTGAGCTCCAATGACAAAATGGCTAAAGCTACCCAGGTCCCCACTATAGTGGGGAAGTCTCAAAGGCAGAAAGGAAACCCTCTTGGGTCTCATTGCATCAGTCCTTTAAACAAGAAATAAAGATAGGTGCATGATGAAAATAAGTTTATAAAAAATTATGGTGAAAATTTAAGATTAAAAAAAATGAGGTCCTTCTTCTTAAAGAATTCCATTCTTTGTATGTCCAATGAATTATTCCTTTGACAACTTCTTCTTTACAAAATAATAACGCTTTTTCCTATCCTGTAGGGACCATTCTCATTCCTACGTGAGGCATGTAGACAGTGGCAACTTGGCAGAACATATGTAGACAGAAATGGTTCACTTATCTCCAAATTTATGTTAAAAGATACTTGCTTCTGGCTGAAGCAAAAGATTTATTTAGGCTTCTTTATTTTTAAGAAAAAAAAATGGAAATACACTATATTTGACACAGTAAACAAGAAAATATAGGCCCAAGACTTTTGATTCTACAAGCTATGTGCTCCTGTTCTTGACCATCATTATTCAAGAGGATTCTAATGACATTGTGAAATGATTCCTGAAAGAAATTCAACTTGATTGTTCGAATAGTATTTCTTTATATTGATTATGAGTCTGTATGTAGATATTATTCACTGTAGAAATCAGTCTTCTAAAGCAAAATAAATATAATAGAAATGTGCTAGCAATCTCCTTAAAATAAGCAAATAAGTAGTATTGGTTTGTGTCTTGACAGGCAAAGGTAGTAATTGTTCTTCTGTTATAATTACAGTTTTTTAATAAATTTATCTCAATGTCATGGGGAAAGGCTACCCTGGTTTAAATTAATATAGCTAAATTGATTCTTATTCTTAACGTAAACTTAAGTTGGATTCATACATATTCAAATGTGTATGAATGTATTTATTCCTTCAACTTAAAGCAGTAAATTATTAGTGACCAAAATCAAAGTAAGCAAGAGTTAAATCAGTGTAAAATGCTCCTGATCAGGGATGTGCCTCAGTTAAATTTTATGATAGAAAGTAATTTCAATTAAGCAAATGCAGCTTTTTTTCAATGCTCGAAAGGTCTATAGAGATACTTTAGTAAGTCAATATTTTCTGAATTATTATTATATATTATATATTATAATTTGCATGAAAAAACAGCTATGTAGAGTGCCATGCACAATTGGGATGGTTTAACAATGTCAGCTTAGGATAGAGAAAAGCAATATACTGTAACAGTGGGCTTGGTTTCTTCTTTTCTGATTATTCCAGCAAAGCTAAGGTAAGGACTGCTAGCAGCTGTAGTCATGAAATTCCTTGTGTGTGCGTGTAGTACAAATAAAAATTGAGCAAATCCCAGCTTGAAGACTTCAGCCATTTTGTTGTCACAGTCTACAGTCTGGTCTTCCTCACTTGAGCACCTGACTTGCACCTACATGTAAGAGCCTATTGAGGCAGGCTCCCCAAAGGAAGCACCGAAACTTTTTGCACAGGCACCGGAGACACGTGCCTTTGAGAGCCTCCAGTCCTCCTAACCTGTGCACCTGAACTCAGCCAGGTGGGACTGCTTGGTCCTGCACTCTCTCCTGGAGCCGTTTCTGGGATTTGAGCGCTTCCTTCAGAGTGCTGCTGCTCTGCCTGACTAACGCTGGGGTACGAGTCAGGCACCTGGGGTAGGGGAGGGTGGCAAAGGGCAGCTCCCAGCAATGCCTGCTGCAACTTTCACACTTTGTCTTCAAGCTGCCTCTTGAAGAGTTTACTGTTGTTCCTCACCCTGACATTCCTTAATCAAAAAGACTTGTCCTGGAGTAAAGGTATGTGTTTCTTCCTGGCTCAGATGGAAATACTACCAAAAAAACAAGGATCCCAGGTGGACCTCAGTTTATCTCAGATGTGCTACAAGCACTCTTGAGTTTTCAAAGTGCACTGGGGGGAAATTTCAGGGTCCAATTCAGGTCATGGTTTGAAGTAAAATAGATTTTTATTAATAATTGTTACATCTATACATTTGTGGATGTTACCAGTGAAGGCAATAAGAAAAACAACTATAAACTTATAAAAAGACACATTTTATTCCTGCCCTTGCCACCATATGTACTGGAAAGGAACTATATTGGCTCTTTTTTAGCTAGTAATGTCTAATGCAGGAAGACAGGAATAAGCAGAGTAGAAAGCACCTGTCAGCTCTATTTCCCACTCTCCTTGATTAGCATGAAACATTAATAGGGCTCTCAGAAATTCTGGTCTGAAATGGGCTTTGCTTGAAAACGTGTCTGCCTTTACTGCACAAAAGCTGCTGTCATTAAAAAAGGGCAGATAACTAAAGAAGACTCTTTCTTGAAATTTATACCATTTTTTCATACAATGACAAATTATTTTAATAATAGGAATCGCACACTCTGCCATTTGTATAATGTTTCCCATAAAACTCTCCCATTAAATTTGCTCTTCTACTTGACTCATATCTTTTTAAAAAAATGACACACACAAAATGATACATCACGCATTCTTACAAAGAATTGGAAGTGAACATACTGTAATGGGTTAACATACGTTTTAATAAAATTTTCATTGTTGCACATTTCACTTTTCGGTACTGAGAGCCAGGGCTGTACCAGTAACCCCAGGCAATGCCTAAGGATAAAACAAATCATACGGTAGTGAACTATTTTCACCTATTTATCCTTCTACTGAAAATATATTCATAAATACAAAATGAAGCTAAGATACATAGCCAGTAACATTACATATAACAAAGATATTCCCTAGTATTTTTATTCTATTATTTTTTAATAATGTACCTTCTGCATTTCTAAGATACTTCAGCTTCTGTTTGTATTCCTTACATATCTTGTAAGGCACCAAACTGTTTTAATTTTTGTCTCCCCAAAGTGGGCAGTAACAAATATTTGAATCCAGAGAGTCAAATTAAATCCTATTGCACCACCTATTATAGAACATGCACTACGAGTCAA
>VXBC01001233.1:289437-291937 GCA_013399945.1 Ploceus nigricollis | reverse complement strand
GAATGAATTTACTAAGATCAAGAAGACCTTTAACTAAGCTCAGATCAGGGGTTGAATCAATGTTTGTGAAATTCTTATATCCTATGAAATGGTTCAAATAGCTCAACATTGCTGAAATTTAATTATTTTTATTTTGTTAAGAGCTGGTACTGCTCAATTAAAGAAAACCAGTTTGGAAGCAAAACGTAGAGAAACAGAAATACATTCTTCCACTATATTCCCTTTTCAAAAAAAAAAGTTGAAACTTTTTATAGCATATGAATAGTAATAAAAAACAGTATACACTCAGGATTTCTAACTCTCCTTAATCTGTCTCTCATCCTATCACACTTGCTTTTTCACTGCTCTTATGGCATTAAAGAAAAAAATTTTTCAGCCTCCACCCATACCAATAGATGAAGTTCTTGTTGAGCTACTCCCATTTATTCAGTTACATTTTCATATTTATTCGCAATTTCTCTGGTTCACACATCTCTTCCTATGATATCACTGTGGTTTTGTCCCACCTCTATCTAGCCACATGTCTTGATGTTCATTCTGAAAATTCACAGGTTTCATCAATTTTTTTTTTCATTCCTTGCCCTCAAATACATTTGACCCTTCCAGTTAAAAAATCTGCCTGAAAGTTGGTGTTTCCACACTTTGTATTTGTAAGAAGTTTTTTCCTATCATAATGAAACTATCTAGTGAATGAAAAGGAGTAACCATACACATAAAACTATGGATTTCAATGTGACAGCTGGAGATTTTACCTCTCAGCATATGGAGTTTTCACTTATATTTGCATCTCCCCAAAACAATATTCCTTTTTATCATTAATATTCAGAAAGGAGGAGCTTTTTGTTTATCAATTCTCTCAAGCAAATTTTAATTGGAAGGTCTTAAAAGAATTTGGGATGGCTTAATATAGGAAACAGTATAACCCCGTTAATAATTACCACTCTAAATCAATGGGAAGTTATGAGCTTGAATTTATTAAATGTTATGAGACTCTAAGACATTGTAATAATAGTTTCATATATAATATGTCTAAAAAGGTGGACCTAAGGTCAGTTCTGAAATGTTACATTCCTTTCCAGAACTCATGAGGAGGAAAGAAGGGAAGAATAAGTGTCTCATGATAACAGCTATTATTGTAAGCACTACAGGACAAGTCTTAAACAAATAAGTTACAAAATTTTGTCCTTTCCATTGAAATTCTCTGGATGTAAAATATAAATTGAAATACTTTTCTAGAACTGGATTTATAGAATCAGAGATGTTGGAAAGGACCTCCAACATCATTGAACATCACCCTGTCAACTAAATCATGGCACTAAGTGTCATCCCCCATCATTTCTTTAACACCTCCAGGGATGGTGACTCCATTACCTCCCTGGGCAGCCAGTTTTGGTATTTAATCACCCTTCCAGTAAAAAATTCTTCCTCATGTCCAACCTGAACCTCTCTTGGTGCAGTTTATGACTATGTCCTCTTGTCCTATCACTGGTTATCTGGGAGAAAAGGCTGAACCCCACCTGGCTACACCCTCTTAGCAGATAGTTGGAGAGAGAGAGATAAGGTCTCCCCGAGCCTCCTTTTCTCCAGTCTAAATAAGCCCCTCTCCCTCAGCTGCTCCTCATATTACTTGTTCTCTAGACCCTTCACCAGCTCCATTGCCATTATCTGAAAGGTTAGTCAAAGACAGCTCCCATCTCAATCTCCCATCTCTCTTGAATGAGAAATATTAGCCTGAAGTTTCAATACAACTGTTCATCTAAGTAGCCCATCTGATTTGGACATCCTGGGATTTGTTTTTCCCCTTCTTAGTGCAACAACCTTCAGTCTTGGTGCAGCCTCTGGGTGCAACAGTAAAAAAGAATAAAAAAATAAGAAAAACAGTTTTTAGAAAGAGAAAGGATTGGGAAACAGTAAGAAAAGCAACACTTTATTGAGGGATTAGCTTTATATAATTCTGTTGAGTCAATAGTGTAAATCTTTTCAGTTGATAATTTTTATATCCAAGTTACACATTTCTTTCCTCCAAGCAGCCAGTCACCAGGTTATACACAACAGAAGGTTCTTTTCAGTGGCACCTCTTTAAATAATCAGGTGCATATTAGCCACACTCAGAAACCCCATGTCATGGGCTGGCGCTGGCGCAATGCCAGTGCACCCATGAAAACATATTCCTCCCAACAACTGCTGTGAGATGTGACCAGAAAAAGAGCAGAGCAGGCCCAAAACTTAAGGATAGAAAGAAAAAACTTTATTAAACTACAGAAGCATAAAAAGTACACACAGAAAACAGAACGAGAACCTCCCAAAACATGTCTCCTCCTCCCCCAACTTCCACCCTTTCACAATCAGACAAAACCTCAGGTTCCCAATCACGTCACCATCACTCAAAGAATCAATTCTCAACCCATCAAGGGAGAGAGGAGTCTCTCTCTCACCATAGACCCTCAGAGGAAACACAGTCGAACCCTCCCATGTTTCCTTGTCACCCATGGCTCCGCCC
>VXBC01001233.1:241796-289279 GCA_013399945.1 Ploceus nigricollis | reverse complement strand
TGCGACGTGCTGCTGGCACATGATATCAAATTTCAAAGTTGCAGTCTCTCCCGGGGGGGGTACAGAAGACACCTCAGCAGTTCTCCACCCTTCCATCCTGCGATGCGGGCTGGCCTTGCTCCATTCCCTCACTCCCCTTCTCTTCTCTGGGTCAGGGCCTACCTCTGCCTGGCCGCATGGCTTCCCCTTCCCAACCCAGCCCGTGGCTGGGAAGGGGGGTCCTCTGCACTCCTCTGCTGACCAGAAACAAAGAGAGAGTCCCTCTGGGATTTCGTGCTTTTAACCCCCCTGTGTTCTCAGAGGTGTATCTCTGTACTCAGTGGTCACTAAAGGTGTCAATATTCAAGCCTGACCACTGATTGGTTTGACCACAACTTCCTGAAAAAACTCACTTCCCCCTCAAACCAGGACACCCCATTACATACCAAATGGATGACATGAAAAATACCTATTGGAGAGAACTACTCCAATGGCATTGTAAGAAAAAATAGTAAAATAAATAGCTTATAAGTTGCAGTCTGTTTAAGGAACAGATATCTTTTCTTTGTGGGCTAGCTGCCCCTGTCAAACCCCTTTTGTTGTATGCTTCTCTCTTCCACTCAGGGTGTCAGCACATAAATAAACCCTGAATCCTTTCAACAAACAAAAACATTGTTTCCTTTCTTAGAGATGTCCAAGGATATTTTCTATTGGCCTTCTATGTCTGCCAATAACAGCAGTTTGGGTTTCACAAGAGTTTATGCACTGAATCATTCACTGCTTACTCTGCTGAATGAGAAGCTTCATTATATTAAAAAATACATTTTAAGAAACAACAGTAGCTGAATGGGCTTCAGGATTGTACTTGAACTGATATTAACCACCTTTGCTTTCTGGTTGAGAGATTGGTGCCACACAGCTAAATGTTGCAACACATTATTTCTCCTTATGCTGGACACAGGGGTAATTAGGTATCNAATGTTGCAACACATTATTTCTCCAAGTCTGGTCTCAAAGGGCTGCTCATATTACTGTGTGGGGACCTAGGTGCCTTATGCTGGACACAGAGGTAATTAGGTATACTATATGATCTTACCCTCTTCTGACAGGATCCAGAATTATAGCTGTTCTGAACTGGTGCTGTGTGAGTTCCTGTGCTGGGAAGGGGTGGCACCAACTCAGCTAAAAGGAGAAGTGCTGCAAACAGGGTTGTCTCTGGGGACTAAAGCGTTTGGGAATCATCTGTCCTTAGGATTCACAACCCAAACACCTTGCCTGGTATTAGGCATGGGTTCACAGTAACCTAGACATGATTCATAGATACAAAGTCCAGGATGGTCAAGTTTTATGTAGCAAACAAGTTTGAGATTCCATGATATTTGATAGAAGTGTGTGAAGCTCAACTATGTCTCCTTCTCTGTTCCCTTATACAGATTCTGTGCCACATGATTCAGTAATCTACAGCCCAAACAACTCTAGAGTCCTCAATAAACTTTCACAGGTTATACAGTTCATTGCAGAATCTGGCCCTTGGTCATATCCATGGAAGAAGTTTATTCCTTCTGTTTTTAATGAATTACAGATGAGTAATAATTTTAGAAGCCTTTCATTAAATAACAGGGAAATATAATTTCCAATAAAAGGGGATAGCTTTTAACTACAGGACTGTTGGGATGGAACATACCAAAAAGGAAATTTTGATTACAGAGTCAGTAACTTCTGTTGGCCTTTGCCGAATTGTCAAACAGCCTCCGCAGATATGTCACCATTGCTAACATCCCATAAGATCAAAGGGGTCTGGTGACTTACACTGCAGCTTCTGCAATCACATCTGTGCTGGTTACCCATCCAAATTTTCAATTGCAGAAAAGCAGATGTAACTGGCAGTCAGTTTGGAAATGCAGAGAGAGAGGGGGAGGAAAAAGGCTTCCAGGAATGGAACAAAACCAAACTGTGGACAGCATACCCTTCAACAGAGTCCAGTATCTTCCTTGGAGCCTTAATTGGGTGCGACCCAAGAGAACCTGGCCACAACACATTCTGTCCTCTAACATGTACCTTTCTGTTGTGTTTCAGAGTATGTGCAGCGCTGTAGTTAAAGGTAAATGTCAGTAAACAAAGATTAATTTGGACAAGAGATGGTGTGAGCACTTTCCAGTCTGGCCTCAAGCACAAAACTGGTGAGTTTGCCAATTGTTGCCAATCAATATAATTTGTTTTTTCTGATCTTTGTCTTAGGCATGGGGAATGCAAACCAGGAGACCACTGGCAACCTGAAAAAAAATTGGATAGAAAAATAATATTTTTGTTTATGCCATGCTGTTTTGGGTTAACGCTGATAGGCAGTAAGCACCACACAGCTGCTCACTCTTTTTGCCTGCCCTCTACCACCAGTGGAACAAGGGAAGAAAAAAGAAAGGGTAAAACTCATGAGTCAAGAAAAAAATAGCTTCATAAACAAAGGAGCAGTGGAAGAGGAAAAGAGAACAGAAAGCTAAACAAAAAAAGTGATACAAAGGCAGTTGTTCACCACCTTCCAAGCAGTAGACTGACACCCTGCCAGGTCCCAAGCAAAAGATGGCTAACCTACATAAATCCCCCTCACCTCCCTTTTTATTGCTGAGCATGACGTTGTGAGGCATGAAGCACCTCTGATTAGTTTGGGTCAGCTGCCCAGTTCTGTCCCCTCCCAGCCTCATGCTGGCTCAGTTTATTCACTGGATGGTGGCAGAGTGAGAAACAGAAGACATTGCCAATTGCAGACACTGTTCAGCAGTACTTAAAAATTAAGAGTTTTTGGTCAGACATGCAAAACATGGCACCGTATCACCTGCTATGAGGAAATTTAACTCTGTTCCAGCTGAAGCCAGTGCACATGTAATGGCTGTTTCAATATTGGGTGCAGAAAAGGTCTCCCAAAGACACTCTGAATCCCATCATTCTGGGAAGCAACAGCAAACATCACAGAAGAACAGCCTGCCTAAAAATCCTCAGAGGTTCTGGTGACACCAGGTCCCTTAGAGGAAAGATATCTGCATTTCTGAAAATAAGCACCTGAAGTCATCCTCTCTGCTGAGTGTCACCAACACAGACTTCATTCAGTGGTGACCTCTCTGGAAAAAATCAAGTGCTTTTTCACATACCCTGAGGTATCCAAGATGTCTGGATGGGGTCACAAAATATGTCATGGTGTATAGGAGGCCTGAGCCCATCTTCTGCTTTAGCTGGCACTCAGATGCCATGTGCAACCTCAGCTATCTGCATGGGAATTGTACTCTATCAGAGCAAATGGATTGATTGACAGAGGTCCAAATCCTGTCCAAGTAAGTGCACCCTGTGTTACACCCCAGGCAATGGATATACTTGTATTTTCCTCCTGTGAATATCTGCCAGGTTGCTTATAATCAACCCTGAAGATCCTCCTGCAGAGAGTCATTGTCAAAGGGAGGATCCTTGTAGCCTGAGGAGCTTTATGGGAGCTTCTTTATTCAGCACTGAAGCTCTTAACCGTGTGTCTGCTACCAGACACTCTGTGCCTATCTATGTTAAGGCAGATTTTACTTCAGATTTACCTTCCAGGCAATCCTTTGTTTCAGGTGGAGACGTGTAATTCGTCCCAGGTGAATTTTCATGCTCAAAAACTCATATTTTTTCAGGTTTGTCTATGGTGTAAACTGTAAAACAGAGGCACTTCAATAAATAAGTAAGAGTCACTAAGGTGGGATGTCTCTGTTTTATCCAAAGACTCCAACCAGGGAGTGGATAAGTGAGTTTTGTCTTAATGTCATTTTATAAACTGCTTGTGGTTAGGAGAAGAAAGCACTTTAGCTCAGGACTACTTTGGAAATTACTTTTATTGATATATTTAGCATCATTATCATGTATCAAGAGATCCTTAATATCTTTTATTCCATTTAAAAGCAACTACTGGCATTTCAGCAAATATATTTTTGCTACAGTGTTTAGGCATGAAATATGCCAATATATACTCTAAGACCTATTAGATGGTAATAAAAAAAGTGAAAATGTCTAACAAAGCAGATGCTACATTCTGTCAACAAATATCTTTATGTGTTATATGATCTTGTCTGCTGGTCTTTGAATTGGGATTCCAAGTGTGCACAGTACCCAGAGTGGGCCACATTCATTGGGACTTATACACAAAGATAGAAGTCCTCTATTCCTACTCCCCTGCAGTGGGTAGGGACTACTTTCTCAGGCCATTTTCAAAGTATGTCTCTTCAGTTTTGAGTTGGCTTTGCTCCATCGAAACTGCTACAAATTCTGTGAAATGAGTCTAGAAAATCCTTGTGGTGACAAAAAGGTTGTTTCTGTTAGTCATAGTATTTTTCATTTAATATTGTCATAATGCTGGGAGAGAGATGGCTTAACAGGGATAGTATGGAAACTCTGGTGAGCATGGCTATATCTGGTAAGTATGTAAGTACTATATAACATTTTCTCTTTTTTGAAGGCTTTAAAAAAAAAAATTAGATTTCTTCCAGTGAGTACTTCTATCTCATCCACAAAAAACCAAAACATGCTCTGCTGTCACTGGGATCAAATCAGTGCCTGACTTACATCAAGATAGTTAACAGTATTCTGACTCTGCTTTTCATCAAATATAACAGTGAGGTATAAATTATTCAGCTCCATAATAAACCTTTCCAGTGAGTCAAAATCATTTTTACAAATCAGGAAAATATCACTGAAGTGCTATAACTATTACAAAAATTGTTTAAATTTCTTTAGGGTGTAAAACAATTCTTCTTCAAACCCCCCCATTTCAATCATAAGTCTTTTCCTATCATCGAGGGGATACTCTTAATACTTTTTGCACTAATAAGGACCATCAAATGTCATTTGTAATCCATCTGTGATATGGATAGTCCAGTTTCAGTTAGGTCAGTAATATTTTTGTCATGATGAGATATTTGAATAATATTATGCTTTATGCTCGGATGCAGCTGCATAAAATAGAGTTAAGTAAATGGGCCAAATTTCACTGAATTCATCAGGAGCTGCTTTCAAATTGAACCAGACAGAGGTTCTATGGTCTTTCCGTGCAGGGATTGGATGTGTATCTATCAGAAGTAATCTTCTCACAGTAATAAAGAGCACTCATATTGGGCTTGCAGCATAGAGAACCCTAACTCATAGGCCAATGCCAAGATTCTCTTTTCTACCCACAGGGTTTTTTTTTGAAACTGGATTTCCAGATGAAAGAGATGGAGGAGTTATCATTTAGCTAAGCTTGAAGTTGGGAAAGGCTGTTATGGAGCTGTGCAATGCTAGATCTATGATATAGCTACTCAGCGTCTGGTCTTCATGTTTACTCTGTTGCTCTTTGATGTCTTCAGGTGTTAAGGAGTCAGGCCTTCAAAAACTTGTCAAGACATTTCCATTAAATAATGACACGGAAAAATATATTTTTAAAATTTTTATATTTTCTTGACTTCCTTATCTTCCCCTTAGTATGGCAAAGCTGTGCATTGACAAGTCAAAGGTTCCTGAATCCAAGAACTTTTCATGGTTATTGTCGCTTCAGATGTATATTCAACTACAGCATAACCAAGAACATATATACTTTTACAAGCACATGGGTGCAGTGCAGCCATCCTACAAACTGAGTGGACACAAATGGTACTATTTCTCTCCATTTGAAATATGTGGAACATATTATCATTTAATCCTTGGGTGAATCATCAGACAATCCCTTGAATATCATCTATATCTCTCTTTGAAGATCTGGCCTTTCTTCATCCCCATATTTTGTTTTCTTTTAACTTGGAGGTTTATTCTTACTTTGTTTTCTTTGTCTGACATGCTTAAATTCCTTGCATCTATCCCAGCTTCAATATTGATTTTTATGGGTTTTTGCATTTTGTATGCAGCATTTTCTCATTTATTCTTTTTCACATCCACATCATTTAGGACTCATAGCAGCTCTTACAATCATGGTGTCTTCTCCTAACGTGTCTTCAGATAGACACTGAGTGAGCGTCCCCTTCCTGAAGTGCAGTTTGATTTTATCTCCAATGTGAAACTATGAGTGAGGGTTAGACATATTTTTGATAATAACTTGCATGTTGTTCTCCATCACAGGAGAAGAGGGACCTTTCAAATGTAATTCAGACTTCAAAATATCAAAGAAAGAATTCAGAATCCTGTGAAAGTAAATCAGAAGGAAATAATGAGAGCTTGGATTGACAAGACAAAAATTATTATTAGCTTCAAGCAGTGACTATGAAACTTGATAGTAGTCTAGATAAATTTCTAGAAGTATCTAACAATGTTTATTAAGCATAAAGAATTTGGGTTTTATGCTAAAAAAAGAAAGAAGAAGAAAAACAACATAAATGCTTAAAATATCAGTTGTTACCAGAGGATTTTGTGAGCTCTTTTTATAAAAATGATTAGGGTCGATCACACTAATTTTTACTCTCCTACAGAAAAGAGGTTTCGGTATGAATTACATTCTATTAAAATAGACTTAGACCAAAATAATTTTCAATCTGCTTATGCTCCATAAATATGTAGGAAACAAAACATTTTTCTGACTCTCACTAAGATGACCCATACATTAATTCACTTGTATTAAATTGACACATCTCTCATCCAAATTCACAATGGAATTTTTGTTAGATTAGAAAAAAAGTCTTGAATAAACCCAAGATATGTCTTCATAAATATTAGAAATATTTTAAAGGGAAATTCTTTATCTTTTATCAGCATTACAGAATAACTGCAGAGTGAGTAAATTTTGTATCATAGGGACAAGGATCATAACAGTATGAATGACTTGAATTACCTTGGGTATTTTCCTAGCTATAAAGCGATTTATTCCTTATTGCTTGAAGGTAATACTTGTGCTGAAAAATGGGACACAATGCTTAATTGAATTTTTTTTTTTATGTACATAAAGGCTGCTTACATTTCTTAGAACTGAATGGCATAAAGTGCTGCAACACTGCAGTACACAGAGTGCTGTCACTTGCTGTTACTATGGGGGAAAGTATTGAAATAATTTTGCACATAATGAATGATCATGGGGATGTTCAAAAAGGCCGAGGGAAACAGAGATTTCACTGAACATTATAGATGCATAGCTGTTGTCCCATATAGGGCAAATTACATCCTCATATGACAATTATCAAAGTAATTTCTAAGACTTTTGATTATGACTCTGTAGATGTTATGTTCAAAGAATGTGTATCTCACTGTTCTTTCTCCCTAGAAACAACCCCCTTTCTGGAAACAGCAAGTTAAGCCACTTCTGTGATGGGGAGATTTTGGTAAGATGCCCAGATTTGGACCTGATGATCCTTGTGCGTACCTTGCAACTCAGAATATTCTGTGATTTTGTGAAATACAGGAACATACATTTCTAACATTGCAAATACTGGATGGGATGCACTCTGCATCATGTTTACCTACACATTTACTTCATATTTGCCTGATTTATGGTCCTATTTTTTGCTGGGCAGCTCTTCCCTCAGGAGGTCTCAGAAACTCCTATCTAGGAAGTCTATGAGGACTAAGCATTTGATATTTAAAATTTAGATTTTTGATGCAGATAGATTTGATGTCATGCTTTGTTACTGAATCCATTATGAATATGCTCTGTGTATCAAGCAGAATTAACAGATCCCCCGTTTGCAGAAACAGGAGTGCTTTGGATGCCTATTTTACCAAGAAAACTATTCATTTAATTATCACAGCCACAAAAGAGAAACAGAAGATCTAGTAAACTATGAGTTGCATAATTCTGCATAAAAAGAAAGCAGCAGATCTTTTCTGTTTTCATAATGAAAATGCAAAATAAATATATATCAACATCTTTCCATACAATATTTTCATTATGAAGGGTATAAGAGGAAATTTTTTGTTTATTTTGATGCTTTTTAATGCTGAAGACAATAACTCAAATTAACAAGAGTAAAACCAAAAATATCTGATTTCACAGCTACATCTTCTATCCCTAAACAAATTAGATTGCAAATTAGAATAAAAAGAGAGAAGTATTACAAATATATTTGGGTATCAAAAGGGATGGGGATTTATATGGAGAGGTAAACTCCATTTAGCCCTGCATTCTTAGCAAAGTATTTCTAAGCGTTATCTTATTTCCTTCTGATAGAAATGGAAAATATTATGTGTATAACCATAAATTTTACACCCACCCCAGAAGTTTTTTAGTTTTGCTGCTGGAAAATACTGGTAGATACATAGATAGCTATAGCAATAAAATAGTAATAATAGTAATGCCTAAAGACTAATTTGATTCAATATATGCAATGAGATACTCTTAGCACATTGCATTAAAATGTCTAATCAGTAACATTACTGCTTGCATGTATTTCCAAGGATGCTTGCATACGGACTAGTGAAGCTGAGGAGTCAATACACAGACAGAGCAAACAGGCAAGAAGAGCTCTGTGAGAATTCAGTCCAGATAAGTACAACATATGCAGAAAGAATGGTCTTCGAATGTCATAGTGTTCTTGGAAAATGTAAATAGGGAAAGCTTCAAATTCACCCATCACACCACTTTTTAAAAATTTTGATCAGTCAGTTGTTGGGCTGAATGTGGCGAGAATGAAAAGGATTTTCTTTCTGATATACCTATTTAATGTTCAAATCATAGAACCCAGAAACAAACTGGTAACCAAACTGGTAAGATACTGTTCTCGTGTTTGTCTAGACAAAGTTTTTAGATTTATAGAAAATTTACTTAACTTTGTCTTCCTATTATGGATTACAATAGTAATTTGAATATTTGGGAGGTGAGCCTGTATATATTAATTTCAAAAAGTCTGCGGCTACTCTCACATGTGAAACTTAAGAACGATGTACCTAAACCTAGAATTTGACCAATTTAAATCTTATTAGTACCAATATTTCTATTGGGATTACTCTTTCAACTAAAAAGTCAAACATGTTTCAGGAATATTGCAGCAGTTTAGTCATGTGTTCAATCACAGATCATTTAATCTGATCATAGTTTTAATTACATGGTATTCACTAGTCTTTTAATGTTAACGCTATCATCACTAATTGTGTCAAATTGTGGATTGAAGCAACTTTTTGACTGTTGCCAGAGACAAACTAAAAAAAGACAAATTCTGTAACTTCGGTCTCAGCAAGGCTGGATTGTGCCATCAGCATGAGCAAAGGAAATGGCTGTGCTCAGGGCATAGTGAAAGCAAGACTTGGGCCTGAAGAAAGTAGAGGTGGAAAAATTATCTCTAAAACCATTGTGTCTTGCCTAATTTCTAAACAGATTAGGATGGATAGGAGAGGATAGGATAGGATAGGATAGGATAGGATAGGATAGGATAAGATAGGATAGGATACAGAGAGCTTTCCTGCAGATGTCCACGAAGTGCTGTCAGGCACTTTGAATCTTGTACTTTCAGGAGCTGTCAGTGCAGGGTGAAGCATGCAAATTGATATGACACATCCATGTTTATCAAAACATCACCAGAGTCAGGGACCTATCTAACTCTTTTGTTTGATTTCTTCAGTGTAGGTAGCTATCTAACATGTCTGTCTGTCATATATGCAAGTTACTTAAGGTATTCACATGACCAGATTTTGGTGTCTCAGTTTAGGATGAATAGCTCCCTAAGCTTCCTTTGACTAGACTGAACGGATGTGGGACTAGTCATCTATAGCAATATTAAGTGGTCTGTAATATCCAAGACATCTCTACAGGAGATTAATGACATTTTAAAAAGGTTGTACAAAACAAAATTATGGAGAAGTAGCTGGTGTCTAGCTGCATATAATAACACTACATACCTGTGTTGATAAAGCTGAATCCTGTATAGATGTCCTCTGGCTAAGAGGAAGCTTAGATACCTTCTATCATAGATCAGTACCTACATTGTAGTCACCTAAATTTAAGTGAGTTCTAAGATTAGGCAATTGCATCCTGAGGGGTGCATTTGGTTGCCCCATGTTCTAGTGCCCCATCACTCCAAAGGTGATGCACTAGAGCAACGTGATTAAATTCCAAGGTGTCAATGGGTTTCCATTGTCATGTGTGAAAATGTTTGGGTAGCCTAGGCAATCTCGTATAGCAATAGTTCTCTTTTAGCAAGCAAACAAAGAATGAGGCATTTCTCTTATTTTTCCACTCATAATAAAAGCCTGGATACACTTACACTGTCTGCACCATTTCCATACATTTCAAAGATGCTTAAAGACATGAATTAATTTCATAAAAGACCCATCTTCTAAAAGTGTGTATTAAATGCTCAAAAATGTAGAAAGGATTTTCAATTGAATACCCAACTTTCACTAATATCAATGGAAGTTACTACTGAGTTTGAAAATTTTACTACATAGCCCTTATTTGCATCCTTAGGAATATATAAAAATTCACAAAATCTATTAAAAAGATAATTATGTAGGAAAAAATCAGTAGATTAAACTCCTAAGTTAAAACACAAAGTAAACATATTATGTTATGTATAAAAATGTCAAGGTTAGGTTGGAATCTGAGTTAAATTTTTGTAACTGTTGTAGTTTTTAATTTTTTTTTTTTATACAGGATATAGGGGAGAATGTTTAGAGTGCATTAAATGAATTATTAGATTATCTGAATCCTTAAGAAATAGGGACCCTACAGAAAACTCTTCTCCTACTTTCCCCCCATCTATTCATTCTTATGAAGATGTGTTTAGTGCTTAACACTGTGTAATTGTTAAACACAGCCCTGTCTGGCTGAAGCCCTGTATCCCAGCCTAAAGCTCAAGAGACATTTTTTATCTCCAAATCGTATATGAATAGATAATAGAAGCCCAAGACTCCATACAGCCCTAAATGTAACATCATGAATGTGATGTCCTTATAAGTCAGTGGTATAACTTTTACAAAAGGCAAACATCACACTCAGATACTGGAACTCAAAAACCAGAATTGTTTGTATTTTCTTGCTTGACTATAATGTTAGATGTATACATTATTTATTAATGGAGGATGGATTTTTCTTTTGATTAAATGCAACTGTTACTTTAACAAACAGATATGAGATCCCCAAGCTCTCAGTGTGCAGGGAATTTTGTCCATGCATGCTATGCCAATGGATTGTCAGTAATGGAAAGTGACGGGGTGTGGAGGGGAAGGGGCTTCGTTGAAATACCCTTACTTTCATGGTAATCTACCAGCTACAAATGCTTATCTCAAAGGACTGCACCTTGCTGTAATTGCTACACTTTGTCTGAAACTATAAAACATTGTTCTCCTTGGCAAAGCTGTTGAGAATAAGGCCTAATGTTTTCATGTGAGAAGAAAAAACAATACATTTAAATTTAGAATTCAGTAATAGAGAAACTCAGCTTTGATTAAGTAATCTAATAGTGTTGGAGTATATTTTCAAATCTTTGATATTCTCCCAATGGATGAGCTAACTGTGGGATATCTACTGTTATAGCCAGATTGCCGTAAGATGAGAGGTATAGGAAAGCAAAGAAAAACAAAGAAAACCCCTTGAGAACCCATGTCCACTCTGTTTCATTTGATTCTATAATGATACTATAGTAGTGATCTCAGTTTTGATGACTGTCTTCCAGCTGCAGCTTCACTGGGACATGCTGCAATATCTAAATCCTGAGTTACCCCGGACCAGTCTTGGCGCTAGGGCTGGGATTCACCTCACTTGATTTCAAACATACAAACATCAGATGTCTTGAGTTTTCTCTACAGTCGTTGAAGATAGATAACTCCAGAAAGTGAGTAATCTGCTAAATGCTTTTTCTCTGTATTAATTAGCTCCTGGAACTGCCTGTCTTTCTGCTTTATACCAGTTAAAGCTTAGATGACTAGTTGGCTAAATTTTACAGAGATTAATTCAGTCTCAAAGTCTGTACATGAAAGTATCAAGCTCATTTCATTACTGTACTTCAAAGCATAATTCCAAAAGAATTGTTGAAACAATAAATATTTTTCATAAATCTTCTAGTTTCCCAATGCTTATTGCTTAATATTTTAGGTGTATTTAATATAACAAAACTTGATTCAGGTGCAAGATTAAGTCATGAACTTTCACAAAACATGAAATGCTTTGCAGTCAGGTGACTGGGTAACCAACAAACTGTTTTTCTTCAAAGCAACTAGCTGGCTCCAAAAAGCTATTGTCTTTTTTATATGAGCCCAAAGTGCAACTCTTGGGAAAAATGAGAGCATTCCTATTAACTGACCAGACTGAAAAAATTCTGTTTATGTCTAATACATACTATGAAGATTCAAAAGTGTGAAAGGCCACAAAAAAAAAGATGGATGGCAACATTGTCACTGCTAAAGCAGGAAGGTTCATTATCACCCCAAGGTGTCATCGAGAGAGTATAAATAACAGAGTATCAGACGTTGGCATTCATGGTTGAAATTCTGGATATTCCAAAGCAGAATAAATTACATCTTTGGTTATGTAAGGGTCATAGCAGGCTCAAAACAAGACTATTGGCATATAAAAAGTTCCATGGAAACTAGCAGATAAACGATTCAACAAAAGAGGACATTTGTCATAAGCTGAAAGTTAAAGTTGGACTACAGTAAAACCAGCAGTGATAATTAGAAAACATTTACTGTGAAACCAGGCAAATTGTTAATGGGTGGACTTCTTACAGATAATCTAGGCCTGACAGTGGAGTTGAAAGCAGATAAAGCCAAGCAGAAGAGTTTGTAGTATCAGATCTCAAAGTCATACATGTTTCTTAACCCATAGAATTGCACCAAAATTCAGTAAGTAAATCTGTTCCAGTCAAGTCATCTCTTTTTACAATACTACCAAGAGAGATGGAGACTTAAGTCAACCAGTCAGGTGTCAAACATGCTCAAATTCTTCCAATACAGTTTAACTAACAAATGCACACAGAAAACATTAATGTCTGTAGGAAGCACAATAAAATGCTCTGGACTTCATACATGACCCTCTGTATTCCATTCTGATTTTCTGTTCTGTTTTGGATGTCTTCAGCTCCGTTGTATCTTCTAAGGAATGCAAAGACTTGGTTCTGGAAACAGTTACCTCCATTCCAGATGGCTCCAAAAAAGACCCACTGCAGGATGCAGCTGACCCTGTCAGCCATACTGGTGGTGCCTCTGGGAAAATGTATTTCAGAAAGGGCAAAATGGTGCACTGCATTTTGAAGAGACAGGAGGGAAGGGGTAAAAATGTGAAAAATAACCATCAAAACAACAAAGTCAGAGAAGGACGAAGGGGAAGACACATTCCAAGAGCCAGAGGAGGCGTTCCCATGCAGCCCATGAAGACCATGGTGAAGCAAGCTGTCTCTCTGCAGACTACACAGGACAACACCAGAGCAGATATACTGCAGCCTGTGGAGGAGCCCATGTGGAAACAGGTCCTGAAGGATCTGTGGACAATAGAGGTGAGTCCATGCTGGAGCAAATCCTGAAAGACTGAAGCCTATATAAAGCATACACGCTGCAGTAACAGAAAAGTGTGAGCAGGAAACAGTGGTAAAAACAAACTGTTATGGACTTACCACAACCCCAATTCACCATCCTCCTGTGCTGCTCGGGGCAGGGCAGGCACAGGAGGGAGAGAGGGGAGAAGTTGATAGAGGAGTTGAGAAATTAGGTAGGTATTTTCTAAATTTTATTTTAATTTCTCACTATCCAAATCTATTTTAGTTAACATTTAATTAAATTAATTTTCCCAAGTTGAATCTGCTTTTTTAATGATGGTAATTGGTGGTGTGCTTTAACCCTAGCCATCAACCAAGCCCCACACAGATGTTGTCTCGCACTCCCACCAGCAAGACTGGGGAAAGAATTGGAAGGGTGCAAGCTGGAAAACCCATGGGCTGAGATAAAAACAGTTTAACAGGAAAAGCAAAAGCTGTGCACACAAGCAGAGCAAAATAAGACATTAATTCACTGCTTCCTAAGGGCAGACAGGTGCTCAGCCATCTCCAGGAGAGCAGGGCCCCATCACACATAACAGTTACTTAGGAAGACAAACACCATCACTGCAAACATCCCACCTTACTCCTTCTTCCTCCCAGCTTTATACACTGAGCACAATGCCATATGGTCTGGAATATCCCTTTGGTCATTTGGGGTCACCTGTCCCAGGTGTGTCTCCTCCCAACCTCCAGTGAGCCCCCAGCTCCCTTGTCAGCATAGCAGTAGGAAAAGCAGAAAAGACCTTGTCTCTTTGTAAGCCCTGCACAGTAATAGCAAAAACAGCTCTAAATGTTTGTCTGTGTGTTCAGCACAAATCCAGAACACAGGCCCATACCAACCACTATGAAAAAATTGACTATACCCCAGCTAAAATCAGCACAATTGGTAAGTGCTTTGTCGTGTGAGGACTCACGAGCTTCTTCACCTTGTTTGCAAGGGGAAGAGGGACTAGGGGCCAGCTGAGATCAACATACCACAAAAACCCTGAGAAAATAATTACTGTTTTGGGACACAAGGGTCCAATGAATAAACACACAGATAAGAAACACAATTAGATAAGCACACATCTAGAAACATCATTATAATTCGCTGTTTCCTATGATGCCAATATCTGATGTTTCTGATCTGGTTCGTTGACTCTCCAGGCCAGAACCTCCAAGTCACCCCGTCACAGGAAAGAAGAGAATTTATGTAACAAGGAAAGAAGTAGAAATATTATGCATGTTTTTAAAAGGAGCTTTTATATTAAAATGATTACAAAAAATTAGAGGGAGAATTCCTTCTCCTTAACTGTACATGTCTACATCTGACATAGTGTAAATGTCTGCACTGACATAGACTGCATGGTCAGCGAAGAGAAATGAGGAATATTAGGAACCTTCTACTTTGATTGTAGATATACCGAGGTATATCTCCATTACAAAGAAGCCTATAATCTGGTATCTAGCTGACACTTGGGTGCCATGTGGTCCTCAGATTTCTTACTGACTGTGTGAGCACTCAGGGAATATTCAGCAGCCCATGCACAGCATCCCTAAGTCTTGATAGGACTGAGCTGTGTAGAGCTTTGCTACGGTTTAGGAGCTCTCTCTGAGTTGTCTTCTCTATCCTGCCTGTAGAACCTGGCCACACACCTTTCCCTTTCAACCAGTAGATTACACTTGGTATAGGAAAGATCCAATAATAGCCACATTGAGTCTGGTGGTTTCTACCCCAGCTTCGCAACATTCTGCTCGTTGTCCGATTGCATAGAATTCTGTGGTCTTTCTCAGTTTTTCATTTTAAATGACTGGAATAGTTTTAACCTCCAAGTCCAAAAGGGACTTTAACTATGAGTGCTAAATGTGTGGAGAATTCTGCCCTCAGGCCTAGTATGAGACACTTTCTTACTCATTTTACTGATTTCTGTGTTTCACTGACTTCCCAGTGTTATACAGACAACCTGGACAAGCAGCTCTTGCTTTTGAGTAGAAAAGGTTCCCAGAGCTATAGTTAGGTTTGGAGGGATGTTGCCTTTGGAACTAGTTCTTTCCCATACCTCATTCTCTCTCACAACTCTTTGTGCAGCCATGTGGGAAACTAGATTAAGTGCTCAGCACATTACTTCCTCCAAAGAAACTGCTGACTTATTTGTTAGTCGATGAAGAGTGAGGAAATACTGCTCAAGCCAGTTGTGGTTATCTATTACCAAGGAAGCACTTTTCTAGTCAGCACCAAGACAGTGAGAAAAATTTTGTACTTCAATGTATGTATATAAAGTCACACCTCTATGCTAAGTATCAATTCTCAGGAGGTGATAAGGAACCTTCTTTATATAAATGAGTTATTATATAAATGAAGCAGCCTTGGAAAATCATCACCAGCACTCCATATAGTTGAAAACTCCAATAAAGTAGTTCCACAGGGTAGTTTCTCTGGTGGCATTGCTAACTTAGGAGATTGCCAAAGCCAGCAAAGGCTTTTGCTGTCCTGGGGTGCAAGTCAAAAGTGCAGCTGAATCTACTGAGCAAGTAACCCTGCCCTTGTTTCTTAGCTGCCTCTTCTTTCCTCCTTTGCTTGCAGTTGGAAAATCTTGCCGTGAGACCTGTGCTAGCTCCAATGTTCACTGAGGTCACCTAGAAGAAATAATTTTTAAATTTTTTTAAATTTTATTTTTCTGAGGGAATGTAAGGGCAAGAAAGACAAGGCAAACGGACTATCTTCAGACTTCAAGAGATGGATCAGTTCACTGTGGTGTTCAATAAAGCGCCAGAGCTGACACAAGGGAAATACCTGGCCATGGGTAGTAAGGAAAGGTGTGTGAAAGAGGAATTAAGTGGTCTCAGCTCTATTTTCTAACTGCACTTCAGCTTCTATTTCACTTTTCAGCTCCAGGTATAAAGGTAGCAAGCCTTATGGTTCCCCTAAGGACAGCTAATGGTCTGAGAATGATAGAGTTTGGCTCTGTTTACTTGCAATAAATCTTTAGGAGTTACAGGACTACATGATTTTTATGCCAACAGCATTTGAAGCCAGCCTTCTAAATCATTAAATCAGTTGTTTTGTTTGAGGAAATAAATGGTTGAAGCCACCTTGAGGCTAGTTTGGGGGAATTCACATATCTGGTAATCTGTGAAGAGTCCCTTTTATCTGTCATACTGCTTAGTGCTACATATAACTAAATTGTACCTAGTTTTTCAGCATATATGAGAGCTGTGTCACCTAACTTCAGAATTATGTGTCTACCACAGGTGACCTAATTCTACTGTGCACTTTCAGTCAGAGAAAAAGTATTTTTTAAGGCAGTTTCACACAACAAATCTAAACTATATCAGGAAAGACCTTTTATTTTTCATTGCCCAGAGTGGAAACACATTGACAAGTTTAGATGCAGCTTTTCTAGACATCTATCTGCCTTTGTTCTGCAGAGAGAAGATAGAGTCTAAAGCAAGTGATGTGACAAAATTACGTAAAAACAAATACTGTGGTGCAAGTTGTGAAGCTCTCTAAAGCAAAACCCTTGCAACACTATGCAGATTTTGTGGGTTTTGCACCACATTAGTTCCAGTCCCACCCCCTGCACTGTGTAGGTTACTGCTCTCTGGCATGTCCTGCTCCCAGGCTGGGGTGGTGGGATGGGACCTTGTTGTGAGACCCTACCCTGCCCTGCCTCTTCCATAGGGAGCTCCTGCAGCTCCCAACTCCAGGGAGCCACGCCCAGTACCCATGGAGCAATTATTGCCCAGAAGTGACTTCTCTGCATTGCTCAAACCACGTCTTTCGGTTATTTTTTGCCAAAGATTAATTTATTTTGAGTGCTGAGACCATTTGTTGATGAGAACCTTAAAGTGGTAAGTTGAGCTGACCTGAAAGTCCAGTTCAAAGCAGCCTCTTGATCCGAAGTAAAAGGCCAATGTGGACATAGTATGTGCTTTCAAATTTATTTACATAACAGAGGCAATTCATTAATGTATATTAAAAATATATATATATATAACACATTAAATGTGATTTGGGGACCCCACTCTGGTTTCTTTTGCTAGCATATAGCTGTTGTTTTAGTTCATGGACCATAGGTGTGACAGGGCAGACAACAAGAGATGGAGTCACAAAAAAGGTAGTTTCGCTGCGGTTTGTACCTGGTCTCTTCTTTTTTTGGAGGATATGCTTTCTTCTTGGGTAATATCATAGTTACTTAGGGTGTCCTCTATTTGGTCCTGATGTTGTTGTCAGACATGTGTAAGTGTAAAAGAACTGAAAGAATAAGTCATTCCAGGGTCACCTCAAGTATTACTAAAACATACTGGATTGCAGCAAGGCCCCAGGGAAGGTGTTAAAATGTGACTCCATACAGCTAGACATCTGATCTCTACAACTGTCCCTAAGTATTTGGGAACACATTGACAGTACAGTTATTCTCCAGTATTATTTAGAATCTTTTCCCCTTAAGCAACTGAAGTTTTACTGGATTTATCTGTGGCTGCTTATGATACGTTTCCTTATATTCAATAAGAGTCTAACTATAGGCATTCTCCATGTAAATAATTTTTTATCAGTGACATATGGTACCAAGCAACTGACAACAAGAAAAAACGAAGCTCAAAATACAAATTGGATACTTGTCAAAGAAATAAATAACAGTTTGATGTGCCATAAACAGTAGGAGAGAGGATTTTAATATGACACTGAGGCAATTTCTTCTCTGTATATTTTTATTAACGCCTTCATTGTTTACTCAAGAGCTTAACTTTGGGTACTGGATGTTTTTCACTCTCTTTAAAAGGCACAGAATATTGGTTTCTTTTATTATCTTGTACTGATTTTGGTTCACTTTGGAAGGATGAGCCATGTAGTTTCCTTGAGTTCTTGGTGAGCCTTCAAGTATACATTTATGCACCAATCACACAGCATTGATACAAAAATCAGAATTGAAGCATCAGGGGTTCTAGATCAGGCAGGATGGAATTTGGCAGTGAAACCAGTCATCTTGTGCCATCTGAAAAGTATGATGCCTGCCTTCCAGTGGCCACTCAAAGAGATGTCTGTCTCCAGGTCCTCTGTCCTTTCTGTCAACATCATAAAAAATGCTTTGCTGTGACTAAAATGCCTGTAGAACCAGAGAAACTGGATCTCATGAGCAGTATGTTTTCAAGGACTACATCCAGTGTCCAGACATGAAGCATCAGAATTGCTTCTCAATGGAGAAATTATTTCAGACAGCAGTCTTCTGTCACTTAACTACAGTGTTTTCAAGAAAAGCTCTTAAGAAACAGCAACACAGAATGACCTGTAAGAATAAAACCTGTTTTCACACCAGTAGAAGAGATTGAGGTCAGCCCATCACAGTAACCTGTGGAAGTGACCACCTAACCATGTTCATAGAATATCTCAATAGAATTATTGTGATAAGACTTTGATACTTACAATCACAATAAAGACACTCTCCAATTGCTATCACAGGCACAACAGTCTTAGGGGGAAAATAATTTAAATTTTTTCCAATGTATTATAGAGTTGGATGATGAGAAACAAAGTCAAAATCTAAACCACCTTCCAAAAATCCCTAAGGGCACAAAGGGAATAGGGAATGGGGACTGTGGTCAGTCCATATCAGCTCTTCTCTGCTACCCCTTCCTTCTCACACTTAGCTGCTGCTACTGCATGGACTCTCCATATCTGCAACTTCCTTCAGGACTATCCAACTTCTCCAGGGTGGGGTCCACCACTTACTGTGGATACTTGATCCACCATGATCACCTCCAAGGGCCAAGAGACTCCTCTGGGGATTCTCTGCTTTGCTACCTGGAACACTTCCTCCTCCTCCTCTCGTCTGTAGGGCTGTTTCTTACTTTTTTTTTTCCTCACTCTTCTCTTGGTCAGTTTTTTTGCCCTTTCTCAAACTCTTTCTCCCCCGAGGCGCCACCCCCTTGGCTGCAGGGATCAGCTGTGTCCCCTGCAGCCCGCACTGCAAGCATAGGAGCATCTGCACCCAGTTCAATGGCAATAACCTTATTGTCAATTGTTTTGTCAACAAAAGAGCTTGGGTTCTAACCAAAGTGCTATCATCAAACTCATGATCTTTCTGACACTGAATGTTAATTTTTAAATGAGGCTTTCATTGGAAGAACTGAAGCTTAGCTCAGGGATTTTGGGGCAGTATCTACTGAAGACAGTAGTCTTGTTTTCTAGTATCACATTTTATGTTATCTATAGTGGAAAGTACATAAATAGATGAGGCATAAATTATGCAGGCTTCTTCATGTATTCATCCTAAAGCATATGCCCATAACAGGTCTAAATTATATATGAAAAATTGTAAAATTCACTCTGAATAGGCACTTACATGTATATGATTGAAAGGGCAGGCTAGTGCACAAACCCACACCCCCTCCAGCTGCATATGTTTGAAGCTGGCAAGGCCAAACAAAACCTCATCCCATAACTCAGTGCCAGTTCTCCACCATGGATACACTGCAAAAGGTCCCTCCTCACTGCAAGTACCCAGCAAGCTGCGCAGACTTCCACCAGGCACTGCCAGAGAACTCCAACAGTAGGAGTTGGCTGGATAGTTCATTCTATTCAAATTACTGCTTTTCTCCATTCAAACGGAAATGAACAGCAATATCTCTTTCTGTCTGTCCCACATTCATGCTGTTCAAGAGATAATGAGCGTATACAGATCATCATTGCCGTCTAAACTGATACCACAAACAATTCTTTGCTATTGCAGTAAAGAGAACAAAGTGATCAGCTTTTAACAGATAATGCTGCTGCCTTGAGTGTGGAAAATGATCAGATGTTTCTTAGATGTACTTTAAGTTTTACAGGACTTGTGTTGAGACACTTGAAAATGGAGGTGGAGAGTTTGAGCACAAGATGGATTGAAAATAGTGGAGGTTACGCTGCCCGTGGGAAGATCATTTTCAAAGGAACACAAGATAAGGCTGGGGAACATAAAATACCTGTTAACATGCATAAAATATATTTGTTCACTCTGCAGCTACTAGTTTCAATATCTGAACAATAACTGATGTCTCAGTTGAGAGCAGGTAACATTTACTTGTCTAACTCACAAAAAAATACCTATTCTTCTATGAGAGAAATAGCAGCTGGAGACATCCATTGTTAGAAATCTTCAGATCCTGATAGAAGCTGATTTTCTAGAAGGTATTTTTTTGAAAACTAGGGAATTTGGAATCAAAATAAACAAGTTGCATAGCTGGTTTTTGCATGGCATGTTGCATAATATAACACTTATGAAACTTTGATTCATGAAACAGCACCAAACAACAAACAGGTAGCAATATGGAGCTAGAAGATTGAAAGTTTGGAAAGCATTGATGACAGGCTATTGCACAGCCCCCATTGCTTCCATCACTTTTCTGGAAGGCTTAATTAATTTGGGTTATTTGCTAGTGGGGTTTCTAGAGCAGCCTTAAGGCCAGTAGTGCTTGCATGAGAGAAATGAGCTGACATCACCTGACAGAGAACCTGGAAAGTGCTGCCAGGGTCACAGGGCAGGTTGACTTCATTATACACGAAGGCAGAATATGCTGAAACTGTGGCCCAAGCCAGATCTTCAGCTCTGAGATAAAGCAACAGCTCTGTGGAAAGTGACCCCATTCTTCATGTAAGTTACGACAAGTCTGTTCCTAGGAGAGGTCTAAGAAAGTGCTCCACTAGAGTCATTAAAACTGTGATAATTTGCCTGAAATATTTTCCCAAGAACTCATAATCACCTCAGCTTGTTCTTGCCGCTTCATTTTGTCTTTGTCTCATTCTGTTCCTTCTTCTTTTCAGATCCACTGGTGTTTTATGGAGCTAATGATCAATCTGGGTTATATCACAGAAATTTTGGCAGAAGACAGTACAGAAAAAGAATTCCATGTGATACTGAGGAAGGAGCAACAGCTTTAAGGCAGTCTAAACCTGGCAAAGAGGAAATATAAGATATGTTTTCACTGTGATCTGTGTCAGGAATAAATATGTTTTGATATACCTGGAGATAATTTAGGTATTTGACATTAACTGACTTGGTTTTTTGCTACCCAGAGTATATTCCTCTTGAAAATATCCCTCTAAGTGATTTTTAAATGTACATGTCACATCAGATTGCATGGTGCTATTTGGAGGTGAACCTCCCATCCTGTGACCTCACATCACCTCCCATGCAGGGCAGCTCACAAAAGGCTGATAGCAAAAATATATACTTCTCTTCACAGCATAAGGGGAAGCAGGTCAAAAAGGGGGGAGGGGGCAAAAGGGTGTAAGCAACTCAAATTGCTCTATGGATTTAGGCACTGATTGTCCAAAGCTGTAACCTGGTTGCTCAGTGGTTGCTTCTCAGTGATTTTATATCAGTGCATAAACTCCTTGGGGAGAGCTGATATGACATTGTCAGATTTATTTTGCCTTTTATCAAGCTCCTCTCCAATTTCAGAAAGTGGGTTGGGGAGCATAGACAAGATAAACCAATCTGAATTTCTCTCTGTGCCTCCATGTATTGGGGGTAGGGAATTCTCTGATGCCAAACATGCATTTCAGTGCTGTAAAAGACAGCTAACATGCCTGTCTTTTGAAAACAACCCTTGAAAGGGCTATGTTGGATCAGAAGAATTTGCACTTACCTTGTAGCTTTGTGGCCATTGGTTTAAGTCCAAGTTGACATTTGCAGCTCACTGAGTTCCTGGTGGACAGGCGTCCACCGCACAAAAACCACTGTACATAATCTTGTAAACTTGGCAGTCAGTGAATTAGAGGGGACTAAAACTGATGCTGACACAGAATAAATGACCCAGAACAGTAGGGAAGGGTCTGAGAATGTGAAGGGTCAGAGGAGAGAGAGGGACAGAAACATGAAAATTCTTAATTTCTCACCAAGTATTACTTTTGCCCTAAATTAACCTTTCTTTTTCCTATCTTTTTAGTCAGCAAAGAAAATTAAGAGGAGCAGCCACTATTTCATGGTTTTTAAGGAAGGTTGATTCATGAAAAATGAAAATCAGGAAACATTTAGAGAATGTAATATCATCAAGGAGAAACTTTTCATGCTCTTTTTACATTGGAGGAAGACTTTTGTTATGGAAAATTTCAATTTTTTTGTTTACACAATGAAGTAAAAGAGACCAGCACAGTGTGAAATAGATCCTTTACTATTAAAAATAAAACATGAACACATATATTCCTCCTTATAAGTTGAAAACACAAGGAATCTATGGCAGAACTGCTATACAGACACCTATTTATAAACATCCATTTACAGATACAGAGTCACCTCTATGTGGTATTGTTTTTCTTCTGAAAGCTGGACCACATTCAAATATTGAAGAAGCTCCAGACTACAATATAAAGAATCTTTGCTTCCAGGTTTATCTCTTACATGTAAACCTTGAGCTATTGCTAATCATCAGTCCATGTTAAAAAGCAGAACAGATATAAGTTCATTGAGACCTAAGGATTTAAGATGTCCTCCAGTAGTTTTCCATTACATTACAAATTCAAGTACTTTTATTCTGAATTGTCATGTAGAATCATAGAATATCCTGCGTTGGTAGGGACACAGAATCAACAAAGTCCAACTTCTGGCCCTGCACAGGACACCCCAAGAGGCACACCATGGCCCTGAGAGTGTTGTCCAAACACTTTTTGAACTCTGCCAGGCTGGTGCTGTGACCACTTCCCTGGGGAGCCTCTTCCAGTGCACAACGACTCTCTGATGAAGAAACTTTCTCTAATCTCCAAACTAACCTCTCCCCTCACACAACTTCAGGCCATTCCCTCAAGATCCATCACTGGTCATCAGAAAGAAAAATCAATGTCTGCCCTTCTGCCTCCCCTTGTGAAAAAGTTGTAGACTGTAATGAGGTCTCCCCTCAGTCTCCTCTTGTCCAGGCTGAACTGACCAAGTGACCTCAGCCACCTCTCATATGGCTTCCCCTCAAGGCCCTTCACCATCTCTGTAGATTTCCTTTTCACACTCTCTAATAACTTTACCTCATTTTCATATTGATGTGTTCAAAACTGCACACATTAGCAGCTTTTTCAGATAAGAGTTCTTACATTTAAGTGTATAATCTTATTGTCATCCCTTACTTTGCTGAAAATTCTTGTGTGAGTAAGAATATTTGGTCTTCAGAGAATTTTGTGGAAATGAGTCCTTAAAGTGTTTTGGACCTTGGATCTGTCCATTTATTTGAAAAGAAAAAAAAAAGGATGAGACTCAGGAAGAACTGGTAAGAGCCCTCCATAGGGAGACTCCTCCATACTTCTGCATGGGACTAGTTATTGTGGATATCCTTCACAGACAGTACAGTAGGAAATATGGAGGAACGATTTATAGGAAGAGGATATGTCATTTATTAAGAGATAAAATAACTCAGAAGTTTAAAAAAGCCCTAAACAAACCATACTATCTATACCATAGTTTAGCTTAGGCACAAAAATGTACAGCTGATACTTATGCTTGAAGGTAATGGTGAGGTAGAAGAAGTTAAATTAGCCAGAAAACCTCCGAATTTTGAAACCAGAAAATGGCAAGTTCTAAGCAAGAAAATATTTATAGCGGTCAAAAAAAACTTTATAGTAACCAAGAGAGGGGAAAAAGTCTATCTTTAAATTTCTATCAGAGACAAACTGGGATATCTAGTCTATAACAACCTGAAATTGAGGCAGTTTTGATTTATGAGATAACAAGAGAGTAGTGGGTAAGGGGGGTAACAGTTATTCATACTTTTGAAATCCATTATTTCATAGTCTTCTTTACAGTATGTTCAAAAAGTGTTAGACCTTCCTTGATCTCAAGAATGCCTCTTAGTCTCCTGATAACAAGGGAATCAATTAAGAAGAATAGAAAAGGAAGGGTCCCCAATGGGTTTTTCATTCCCTTCTTAGGTCACACTCAGATTTATGCAAGAGAAGAAGTGATCTGAAAGAAAGAGGAGCAAATTATCTCAATTTTTTTCTCCACAAAATTCTTTAGGTGGTAGATTTATAACCAATAAACTCAAATTATGTAGGATGGGTTTCTACTGACATCCTGAAAACCTCACACTGAATTAAATGAACAGTTGCTTGCACTCACCAAAGGATTATCTCATTTACATTTTCAAAAGGGATTACAGTGCCTTTAAAGGACAAGCATCTTTCGGGCTAATTAATTTTCTCAGACTAACTTGAAATATATGGTGAGCACTTGATTAAATATTAATACGGGGTATGGGGTCACACTTTTTGCAGTTTTCTAAATCTGTTATTTTATTGTCAGTGGTTCAAAATGTAAGTATGTACGTGAATGTTTTTTGTGTATATGTATATTTATATGTTGTGGGAGAAGAGAGAAAATTAAGAGGATTAATGGACATTTGCAGTACCTGTCTCCTTTCAGGGAATACAGGAAAGTTTGCCATAAGTGAACAGAACACTACACATTTAATTTCCACTGGTAATGTGATATGGTTTTATAAATCAGGAATTTCTGAACATTATGCATCGATATATGCATAGATATGGGATATTTAGTGTAAGCTTTTCATATAAGCATTCAAAAAAACATCAGGCTGAAGAGTGTGGAACCTAAGATCAAGGAAAAGCCCCACACTACCCCCTAGTGATCAAAGTTTGGTGACCTCCAAATAACAGAAAACACAATAAGTGGACTTTAGATCACAAGAACAAAAAAATGCCCAGGAGCGATGCAAGTCACTGCTGGTGTTCTTTACTTAGGATCCTTTTCATGATAGAAGAATAAAGCAATGGCTGTCGAAAGGCTGCAACTTCCAATTCTTTGGACTGAAGCCTCAGTCTTAAAAACCAAACAAATATAAAAATGTATATATTCAGAAGGAGGAAAAAACAAAACCTCAGGGGAGATATTTCAAGTGTTGTTAGGATTTGTAATAATAAAATAAAATAGAAGATTTTATTGCAACCATACAGTTGCCAAAATATGTATTTTTTCAGTTTTGTGAGCTATTTGCATTTTTCAAATATACTGTTTAGCAGATATCATACATACCTTATTTCTTAGCTTTACATAATCTTGAAATAACACAAACCAAAAGCTAGGGCTATATGTGTATGTATGGTAAACTAATTAAGCACTAGTTTATGCATCAGAGAACAGAATCTGAATCCTAGAAGAAAAAGGAATCACCAACAACAATTTCAGTACAACTTTGTAGAGATTTTACCATGTTTCATTAAAGTAATTAAGAAGTAAAAAAATAGGCAATGCATATTCAAATCAAATCAATGGAGCAACTCATGTGTTGTGAAGTAAAAAAATCAGGATTTTTTTTATCTAATAAAGATGTCCCAGAATAATACTGAAAATGGTTCTATGTTCATTTTGTCCTGACATTTTTTCTATGACTGATAAACCAGTCTGTTTTTTGTCATTCTCTAACGAGTGAGAAATCACAAACTCATTTGCAGAATCTCTCTGAGAGGTACTGCTTTTGCTGACATGGATTTTATGCCCTATCCACAGGTAGGTAATCTGCATTGGCTTCTTGGTATTCCACATTACCTAAATAAAATACCTCTAGAACATGAAGGCCTTTAAATTCCATCTGTAGAAGACTTAATTTTTATCCTTATGAGACCTCAAAGTTCTTAATTGTTGTTGATCCTTCACAGTCTCAATTTTACATTATGTTTATTAGCACAGTATCTCAGAACCTTCCAAGTTAATGCATGAAGTCACAGCTTTAAAGCTGTATTACTCTCTCTTTCCAAGAGGACACCCCTTAAGGTCATCTTTTTCATTATTTGCTTTCCTTTAGTGAGTTCTGCTGAGTGTGCATCCTCTTTTCTTTTTTTGCAGTTGTGGGAAAGCTCCATCCTTACAGCTGGCAAATTCATAATATGTAGGAAAGGGAGATATCGAAAGACCTGACAGCTCTCGCATTAAAATCATCAAGGCCACGGGATACTCTGAATTGATATTCTATTTCATGATAGGTCACCAGTGTAAGACAGGTCATGCAGGAAACAGTTAACATTGTGATGAAAGATATACAGAGGGAAATAATTCTAATAAAAGGGGAGGGAGGGGAAAGGGAAACCAAATCAAGCATTAAGGATTTCTTAGAGCAGATGCACTTTTCATTGAGGCAGACCAAGATTATATTAACAGGAGAGCAATAGCTGAGACAAGCTGTAAAATCGAGGTAAAAAGAAAGGTTGGAGGCATGAAAAGGAAAATCCACAATATAAAAAAAAATCAAATATCTTTGAAGAAAAGAAACATCCATTATAACCCCCACAATCTAAAGGCCTTTCCAGAGGCATACTTACAAACATTATACACTACCTTCAAAATTTGATAATTATTATGGATTCATATGAAATGAAAATGAGAAAATTCATACTGGTCCTATACCTGTATTGCAAAGATGAATATTTCATCCCATTTCTAGTAATATTGTTGGGGAAAAAATAGAATAAAAGACTGATACTTGGCCCTAAGGCCAAGTGGCAGAGACTGGATCACATTCAAAATGCTTAGGGCATACTCTCCAGAGAAGATGTATTGGAGAAAATTAGCTGAAGCAGTCCTCAAAAGAAGTGGGAAATAAGTTGAAAATTAATTACATAGGTACTCAGGATTGTAGTGCTTGACTCCTCTGACTTTTATTTGTCTGTGTATACATGTCTAGAGCTCTGCGTTAAGCTAGAAAAAATGGCAATAATTTTGCACAAAACAATGCAATTTAAAATGGGGAGGAAATTTTTTCAAGCCACTTGCTGCATATTTGTACAGGCAATTTAAAATGGAGACTGTTGGACTTCATGCGTTTAAGTTTTGTGATAAACACAAATAGTTGATAGCTTACTACTGCTGAGGCTGATCTCAGTTATTAAATTCTTTTTCAATCCCTCACAAAACTCTGACACAGCGTCATAAAGTCTAGGGAAGTCATACTTGTCATGCTCACAGGTACAGCTCTAAGAATAAACAAGTAGTATACACATTTTAATTATTAATCCCTTTCCTTCTCACCTCCCTCGAGATTGATTTGTATCTGTTCCCATCTCCTTATATCTATATTTATTTTGTTTCTTACACACATGTTTAAATTTAATCTGATTGTGTCCTTAGGCCTGTTGTTGATAATTAAACCCACGTATTTTATTCCCTACAGCATGCATTGCAAACTCTGTCTCTAAAAATGAGTCTGAAGCTTCCCCTTGATCTCAGTAAAATTATAGTTTTGGTTTCCCATCTGATTAATTTTGTATTGGGTGTAGCTTTAGACTTTTTAGCCTGGGTAAATAGACCTTCCTATCTTTAAATCTAAAGTATTTTTTCTGATTGATGTCAAATGAATACTTGACCTGTAGTTCAAACCTGCTAGCAAAGATGGAAAGAGTAATGCCAGTTGTGTCTGGAACTGTAATTTCATTTTTTTTACTTCAGTGCTAAACTTACTAGTCACATGCCTGCAATGTATCTTACTGGAACAACTACAGGTTTAAGACTTTCAGAAAAAGAGAGACAGAGGAGGGAACTGACCAGCAAATTTGCATATCTAGTCAAATACAGTATATCAGAGAAAATATTTCCCTTCCATTATGATTTCATACACTGTCCTAAGCTTTACAAATAATAGGCTCAGGGGTCTTCTTGATGACAATATAAAACTAGATTGTAAACTCCATTTGCCTACTTAAATAGGCATGTTGAAGACACAAGAACTGTTCAAAGGAGCAATGCTTCCAAAACACCTAGGAATTGATGGTATTGAGCTTTCATGTTTAAAAGCAATTATTATTTAAGTTTTCCCTAGGTAATGCCATATTAACCCACCATGACAGAAAAGACTGGAAGTTTAAACCATAATCTTTGGACCTGAACATATTTCTACATGGCAGATGAATGTCCAGGGAAAGATCTTTCTGGACGAGCACAGAATTTATTTAAAATAAGTACACCACTGAACATGTCGGTGTGGCAGACTTCAGAAAATGCATATGTAGCTAGAAACATATATTCTTATTTTACCATCTGTATTAAACTCTCTTTCTTTTCTTGTATCATTAGATCTTCACAGGAAAACTACAAATGAAAAGTGTATAAAAACAAGTGGGTCAGTGAACAACATTCCAGGTTTACAACATGTAAAGTTAAACAGCTTCATTCAATATCATCACTAAAGGAAAATATTTTTTTTTCATTCATTTTTCTTTCCCACTGTCGTCTTTGCTGATATGCTGTGCAAACACATATATCACATCCATGGAGTCTGGACCCTTACCTTGCCATTTTCTGATCCTGCAAATAGAACCTGAGAGATTCTTTAAGTTGCCCTCTTCTGCCTTTTCCTTTATCTCCTTATTCAAGAGAATCTGAAAAAATGTCCATGAGAATCTTTAAGAAATGTGTTTATAATAGTCCAATGTAGAAGACACTCTAAATGAGGGTACAATGGCTTCATGGAAATCTTAGCAGAGTTTAACCATACATCTTGGCTGTAGACATCTGTATGTTTTAGCATGAATGACTGCTGTACAACCTGAGGGCACACTGTGACATACATATGTGCTGCCTTTGACAACACCACCTGCACATATTGCTTGTAAGATCTCGCTGCTGCTATGGAGATACATCAGAATGTTAACACTATCAGTGAGCTTCCGTGTACCATCAAGAAAACCCAGTACTGTGCAGGTGGAAGATTAAGGTTGCTTGTTTGAGGAAATCCTAGAAAAGTGAGAACAAAAGTGATGCTGTTGAGCATCACCATGGAGGTGCTTTCTGCTGTCTGCTGAGATAAGTGCGAAGGGCTCATCTGGAGGTGCATCCCAGGGTTCCTGGTGTCAGAAAGGATGTAAGATTGTTATTACCACATCCATTACTGTTACTAAACAGCTACCCAACTTTGAGTACCTGCACCTTTCTTATGCCATAGACCCCAAAAAATCCCGAAGGAATCAGCATTTCCTTGTTACAAATCAGTATTGAAGAACTAAAAGCAAGACAGTCTAATGCTGCAAAAAGCACTCTTCAGAAACACTTAGACCTTTCTTCCCAGTAATATCCCTTGACTATGAGTGCCCCTGAAGTCTCCATGTTATTGCCATTATTTGCTCCCTTTTGTGATTTTTCTTCATGTAACTGTTCCAAATACTATTGTACACTGGACACATGTGGCTTGTTTTGAAGGCGAATTGTGAATGTGGACATAGAGCTTCCCTGTTTGTCCCATCTGAAGAGAAATAGCAGAGCTTTCCAATAAAGATGAATTGCTAGAAAGGTTTCAGAAGGTAAGCCAGGGGTTAACGTCCTTCCCAGCACTGAGCTGCAGCACACAAACTCTAATTTACAGATTAAGAGCAACGCTAGGTAATGCATCATTACAGATGATGCATTGAGGCTACTATTGTATATCCTGATCTTAAAGGAATTTCAGAGGGAGAGAACAATTCTGAAATAAGTTTCTGACTGCTGCCTCCCCCCTCCTCCCTGTGATTGCTGTATTGTAGGCAACATGATGTGTGTCAGAGGAACAATAGTGAATGTGGCCAGCAGTGGCTTGGGAAGGCTGCAGCCCTCATACTCAGGGGAGTGGTGGCAGCACAATGATTACTGTTCAGGGCAGAGCTGCTCCTGGAGAGAAACCCTAGGGACAGACAGGTTTGAGAAGTTTTAATACCATTGTGGGTGGTATTGTTTCCAATGAAGACAAACCTCAGGAAAGTCAAAATTAGAGAACTGCTCAGATCTTGACATGGAGTGGTTATGGACTGAAGCATTGTGTTACCACCTGCACAGGGACATATTATTGATATGTGGCTGTCTCAAGAGACACACTTCTGAATTTTAGTAGCCATGTATATGTCAGACCTGGGGAGAGAGAAAAAGCCAGGTTTAGGTGACTCAGCAATAGGGTTTTAGGCCATGTCTTTGCCTGCGTTGCTTTAACTAATTTCAGTGAACAAAACCTTGAGTTATACTTATGCCTTATTTACCCAAGTACTCCTGAATTGAATTTGGCATATAAGAGCTGTATAGAAGCATAATTTCATAAAGGTTCTCAGATGGTTGATCTGTTTATCAAGAATGTTCTAAATGTTGTCTGCAGTTCTCTTTTGTTTCTCTTCCTGTGAAGTGTTTGGAATTAAGATTTTGTATGAGATACATTATGAGTTTAGGCATTACACTAAAAAGCATTCATTGTAAACCAATATTTAAAGCTAAATTTTGCTCTGATTTCTGCCACATGAAGCAACAATGTCTTCATGGCAATAGTATGAACTAAAAAATATCTGCATCTATTCCTTTCAAAAAATAAAATGCACTTAGCATAATATGCATGTGAACAATTTATGCCCATGGTGCATCTAAGGGTATCCCCTTACTCTGGTGTTTCCATATTTGCAAACTATATGCAAGTAATATTGTACCTGTGTTCTATTTGAAAGAGTAACATGATAGGTAATAAGTATCTCTAATAATTTATTGCTTTTACTCTCAAAATTTGCAGAACGACACAGTCTCTTGATATTTTGGTTTTTGTACAGAAATGAAAAATACTGAGAATATGCTTCTAGCTCCAAGTGTATGACCTGTTGTAAGATTTATTAACTAAACCCAAAGCTATTTCTTGTTTCTGATCACAGCTTTATATACCAGACATTGACAAAATATGCAGAAAGTACAGAGAACAGTACAAGCTAATCACCAACTTTGGCTGTCAGAATATTTTGCTCTGGAACATAGGTGATTATGATTCAGCATAAAAGGCAGCTGCAAGCCATTCAATACTGTCTTTCATTGGAAGGGATAAGAAATGATCATCCAGCCTTCTAAATTACACACCTCCTTTCCAACTTTGCCAAGATTCATTTCTGCTTTCTCTTTCAACCTTTGTTAAAAAAGAAAAAAAGAAATTTAATGATACTATTCTCATTATACAGCTATCAGTTACATAAAATATCTTTGTTTAGAGGCCTAATAAAATTGGTCATATAAAGAGGAAATGAGATTTTGAATGTAAAACGAAGCTGACAGTGCTCTTCTATTACTATGGTCTTATTAGGAAAAATTCTCTGACATCTGTTTATCCCCTGCAGCCAACCTTGTATTCAGAACACAGTAATTGATTCACAGCATCCACTGGGGATCTAACTGGCTCACTTTTCCACACCGCACTACACAGGTATCTCTGCAGCTAATTCTGAATGTACATCTACATCGTTATCTCCTGGTGAACTGTGACCCGAAACACTTTGGAGGCCCAGATGAAAGTGCTTCCTCACCCCTCCAGTGCTGAGGGTGCAGGCGTTTCTGCAGCGCAGCAATTCACCCAGGACACCCAATCACAACCAGCCCCTTTGAAGCCCCGCTCAGCTGGGAGACCATGAATGATTCATGGCTTCTCTACACACAGTAAAGGGGGAAGAGCAAAGCTAGTGTGTATTATTCAGGACTGCATCCTCAATAAGCCTCCGTGTTCAGCAAATTGCTACAACGTTTTTCTGCTTAGTCCTCACCTGTACACAACATCTCTTTCTGTGCATAACCTTCTCATTTTAACAAAGATAGGCTGATTATCTAGGAGGCCGTGGTAATTAACACCAGTACAAATAAAGAAGTCCAGTGTCAGTGCACAAAGCCAATGTTCAAAGGATTATAAGAAAATGATAGTAGGCCAGACAATACTAATTTTCCAGTGGTTGAACTACCATTTTTTTGTTTACCCATTTCCATTTTCACAACATCACAGGTCCATTTGGAACCCAGTTTAGTTGTGGGTTTCAGACTCCGTACGTATCTTGTTTGTTTGAGGAAAGACTATTAACTACCATTCAATGTTGTGACAATCAAATATCACAGAAGCTGATATTTGCAATTAATAGCTGCAAAAGAACCTCTGAATATCTAGGTATCCAGGTAGTAGAGCCAGGCACCAGACCTCGAACTGTGTCTGTTAAAAGGCTCTTATATTCCTACTCTCAGAAAGATTTCCAGAACAAAAGACAATTATGGCTCAAATAATAAATTTTCTCTTTGCATTCCAATACCTCATTATACACCTGTGCTGATAGGATCACAAGACAGCCAACACCTACTAGTCCTTCCATACCATTTACCTTGCTGAGGGTGAACAAACTCTGCTGAGGTCACAAGTTCATAGCCCTGTTCCTTAAAGGTAAAATACAGAAAGGGGCAAAGACAAAAGGTAAGCCAGTTCCCATTGTCATCTTCATTGCTGCCATACAGACAAAGTAGCACAGCTAAACCTCACTCATGAGAGAATAAGATAAGCACCAAGAAAATAGACAATTTAATAAACTGGTTTTATAACTGCAATTGTAACATTCCAACTTCTCAAGATTCATGCCTTCAGAGATCACATACATACATATCATCATTCATGTGTATATATACACATACATACACATCATCAATTTCTCTTATTTTCAAGGGCAATAATTATTGGATTAATGAATTAGGTGCACACAAATCTACAGGACAAAAACCCAGGGGATCTGGGGGTGCTGGTTGAGCAGCTGAACATGATCCAGCATATGCTCGGGTAGCTAACAAAGCCAATGGCATCTTGCCTGCATCAGAAATAGTGTGGCCAGCAGGACCACAGCAGGGATTGCCCCCATGTAGTCGGCACCGGTGAGGCCACATCTGAGTGCTGTGTCCAGTTCAGAGCCCCTCAACTCAGGAAGGACTTTGAGGTACTGCAGTGAGTCCAGAGAAGTGCAATGAAGCTGATGAACTGTCTGGAGCACAAGTCTTGCCAGGAGCAGCTGAGGGACCTGGGGTTGCTTAGCCTGGAGAAAAGGAGGCTCAAGGGGTGACCTTATTGCTTCTCTACAGCAACCTGAAAGGAGGGTGTAGCAGGTCAGTCTCTTCTTCCAGGTAACCAGTGACAGGACAAGCTGTGCCTGGGGAGGTTTAGGTTGAACATTAGGAAGAATTGCTTCACAGGAAGGGTGACTGGGCATTGGAATAGACTGCCAAGGGAGGTGGTGGGGTCGTTGTCACTGTCATTAAACACTGGAGGTGTTTAAGGAATGACGGAACATGGTGCATTGTGCCATGGTGTAGTTCACATGGGGGTGTTCAGTCATAGCTTGGAAGTCAATGGTCTCAGAGGTTTTTGACAACCTAATTGATTATGTGATTCTGTGACTTCAGAAGGCTTTATTGTAAGGCTTATGATGTACTTGGTTCGAGGTCCTTAAAATAGGATCCACCACAAAGGAAACAGCCTGACAGGACTGAACTTCCTACCAGAGAGGTAGCCACAGTTACTTTTTACTCTCTTTTAATCATGAGCAACCTAGGAAGAGGAGCTGTTTATAGCCCCTCAGGAACAGCAAATTTCAGGGAAACACTGCCTCACCTGTGAAATCCAGTCTCACTAGGTTATGGAGATGGGTTCCTTGCTTTTATTCCTTCTGGCTTTGTGAACCCTGCACCTTATATTGCAGTCCAACTTCAGTAGAAGCTAAGAGCTCTCAGAAGCAGGAATTCTGGATGGAAAGCAAAGTTCTTGTTTACAGCCTGAAGAATAGCCACAGAAATTAACCACACCACCTCTGTTTTACCCTTCTGTGAAAGAAATCTCCTTAATCCACCTGGATGAACAGAAACCACATTTAAGAGAAGATTTTGCAGCGAGTCAAGAAGTACTTCCTTTGCTCTCCTGCTACAGCTTACAAACTCAGAAAATGGGCAGGTTTCCAGAAAGACCCTATTCCTTAGCACTTTTTTATCAAATAATGGTCTCTAATGCAACATGTAGGGCTTTAGCATGACTTTTCTGAGGTCCTTAACTGTACTTGTCTAAGATACAGACAGGGTAGCTAGTTATGGTTTGTGCATTCCATATGCAGGCAAGATACTCACAACTTGCAATCCTGCACGTTAATGAAATTTTTTTCAATAATGTTGTACAGAAAATATAGACTCTTTGCTCACATTTAAGTATTTCCAACTAACACCATTAAGTTCATCTATTCAAAAACAGTAAAAATTATTAGAATCACATTGGGAGATAAACAGTAAAATAAAAGAGAGTTTTTTATATTAATCCTTTGGAGTTTTTAAACGATTAGTAAAACAAGAAGAATTACTAAAGGACAATGACTAAATAGAGGAATATGCTATACCAAAACAAGGAATAGCCAAGGCACACTGCAATTCAGTAAGAACTGCACATATATAGTTGCATATATAATTATATAAATACATGCAAACATATATATGAAATGGTTATATGTGCAAGAGGATCTTTGTAGCCAAAGCTAAAAGTACCAAAGAAAAGGTAGCGACGGTCATCTAGGATTCATTGGCTGAACGTCCTAAGTGTAGGGAGATACAGCTTTGGTCCCTACAAATGAGTCCCTGGCTGCAAAATACGTCTGATCCCAAAAAAGGCAAATCTCTATCTCCTGATGGGCTAACCTATGTTTGTTTATTAGGGGACCCGAATCACAAAATGTGCATGGAAAAATATTCCTTCAATCCCCTTTATATTAATGGCTATCTAGAAGTGATTAGGTCAGTTTTTCAGTCCCAATATTGTTATATAAGTCACCTCCGTGCTCAAACTTGGCTCTTCTGTTAGACATAGGGTTAGATTCAAGACAAGTTCTCACAGTCTGTCAATGGCCACTGCAAGATGTTATTTCTATGCATTATTTAGAGGAATTGTGCCTAATTTAGGCATTTGAGTTGTATCTAAGGGCTAAGGCAATGCAGTACTCAGCTCTGAAGGGTCACATCCCAAATTTTGTATATAGTTTTAAGACTCAAGGGCTTGCGTCTCTGTCAAATAAGATAGATATCCAAGCAATAGCTAGGAGCTGAGCTGGGATTTAAATTGATTGATCAAATGGATTGATCAAATGTTAGCTCATGAGACAGATATCCTAATGTAAATTACAACTCATTTCTTGAACATTGTATTGTTAAAACTGGTTCTAAATTTTTCAGCTAAATACACAGGGAATTACAGTGTATCCAGTTATCTAAACATTAATATTAAGAATATCTTCAATTCAGATTTCTATAATCTCTAGGCCCTAAATTAATAATTAATTTTACTCTATAATTTTACTTTATGGTGGGTCTATAACTTTAATGGCACAAATTGCTAAACCTGAAGTTTAAAGAACTGAATTAGGTACAGTTCTTTAAACTTCAGTATCGAATTATTGATACTTATAATACCCATAATAATACCCATAAGAAATTATTTTGCTTAAAAACACAATTAAACTGATTTTCTGAATTATATAATTGCTTTGTTAATCAAGCATTTCAGAATTTCAAACAGAAAAATCTTTTGACTGAGAAAAAAATGCCTTTACTGGTTTGTAAAATTACCCCTTCCCTAAGAAATGCTGTGTTTCAACTGCTCTTTGAGACTAGCTGGATATCCTTTCCAGTTGTTATTTGGATTATATAAAATTGTTAAATTTTTCTACAGGGTCAAACTTTTTTGCTCATTCTTCAGTAACATGCAGAACACCAAAACATCTCCAGTCATTAAACCAGTGGAAATAGTAATAAGAATAGTACAGAAGACAATTATATTGTTGAGAATGTTCAATTATTTCGCAGATTATAGCACTCAGAAAAATAGTTTCAGTATCAAATTGAGGATGTAGACATTATCCACCTCTTATTTACACGAGGCTTCCTCAGGTCTTCATTTTTTCACCCCTGGCTTTCAACTCAGAGAGTAAAAGAAATAAAAGGTCTCTCTAACATAGCATAGATAGATGAGAGAGAAAAGCTAAGCTTTTCTCTTTTTGTGTTTTAATTTTTATTGGTTTATATTTGCATGTTTAGCCAAAAAAAGTGTCAGTATTCCCTTAGATCTGCAATTTAGCAAATAGCCTTAAGCATATGTTCACAGCTATTTCAACAAGTACAGGACTTAGTTAAAATGTGGATACATATGCTGAGATTGTTCCTCTGTAAATTTTCTGTCCACAATATATAGATCAGTAGTGACCCTGGGCTCCCTTTTACACCATTGCAAAGAAATGAGCATTTCTAGCCTGTAATTCATCTGAATTGTTTCAGATGTCTCCTTCTGTTGGGATGTTCCTATCCCAAGTCACAGTGTCAGGAAGGTGATGATTTAGCTCAGATAGATATCCTTGTACAGTTCCAAATCTGTGGCATTTTCCATACATTTTCATCTGTCATACTGAGAAGAAAAATGTTTTGAGAAGGGCTCTAAAAGGAGGAAGGTTGCTAAGACAGCAAGGGTTACAAGTAAAAGGAGCCAGTAGGAAAGAAAGCATATACACAAGAAAAGCATTCCAAACACATGGAAAGCTGGAAGGAAGGTGCATCAAAGTGAGGAGTAGGTACTATATTAGAAAGCAGCGTCATGAGACAGGCAGTCAGATCTAAGGAATTCAGAGCCACCAAGGTGAAACCAAAAAGCGTCAATTTGATGAGAATGCTAAAGATGATCTAGTGAGAGAACCGGAAAAGCAGAAGCCTACTGGGGCACAAGCAAACAAGGATTGTAGATTGCTGCATTTGCGTGTCACAAATGTAGAAACTCCATGGAAGAGGAACTTACAAGCATAAGAGGAAACAATATATACCAGGAAGTATTATGGTATATCATATGTGTGCATCCTTTCTGAAGATACCGTGGCTTGAGATTCAAATATTCCCTCAACTACAATCAGTTTTAGATGAAGCGTCTTCAGTAGAAGCATCAGAAAAAGTTGTTCAAATATTGTTTGATTCCTTCATCTTTCAACCTTACCATTCACTTTTCTCTTTAAAAGTTTCCAGGCCATTTGGAATACATGATAGTCTCCTGCCTCTAAGTAACCGAACAGGTTAACCAAGCCACTGAACACTGAAATCTTCCTGCCTAAGCAAGCACAGTAGGGGACTCTTTGTGACAGTAACTTGTCCTTTCAGGATGAAAAATGGGGAAAGGACAAATGAAAAGAAACTTAGAACTATGCAAGAAGGAATAACCCTTATCTGACCAGAAAGAGAAATTTCTTGGCTGTAAAGACAATGAAAAGTGAAAGATACTTTTAAAAATGCAGCTTGTTATACATTTTTCCTGTTCTGCAAAATTTCTGAAAACAGCTACATGATTTTTAGAGTACTGAGCACACTAATCACCACACTCTCACAAAAAGACGTATGAGTGTAGACAATTGCACAGGCCATCACAGTTTTTGTGTGGGTCTTTTATTTCTCCTGCTGTCCAATGTATACGAATAATGAATATAAGCTTCAGCTTTACACAATTCTGGTGTGGCTTCTTAAAACTACTATGCTGCCCCAATATTGCAAAATGAGCCATTTAAAATTCACTATTCCTGTTGCATCTTTGAGGACATCTTCTTATAGCCAGAAGAAATCATTAGGTGTGGAGCGCCAAAATTAGGTGTGTAATTTTCCATGGAACTACATTTTTCTTTTAACTGCATTAGTATTTAGATGGTGGAGTATTTTGCAAGCTCCATAGCTACAGCTACAAAGCCAATTACATACATGAAAAATAATTTACAAATCTACAAATAAATGGAATATTTACAAGATGCTAAATACTGGCAGCGTAAAGAATGAAAAGAAAGATATTTTCTAGTTTTATTTTATTTCATAAAATTTTATTAATGTTTATAACTTCCTAACAAGAACACCTATCATCTAAACAATTAAATTGATAAACTTGTTAAAATACATATTTGTCTCATTCTGACAAAAGAAAATTCTGTTAAAATGAGAGCTATAAAATTTAAATGATTAAACATTGGGATAGCAAAGAAATAAAAACCCTTCAATAAATATGTAATGGGCAAAATGGCAATGGAAAATGGATATCATTGTTCACAAGTAAATAGCAAAATCAGCAGTCAGAAGCTGTAAGAAAGTCAAGTCAGGTGGTTGCAAAACTCAACCCCCTCTTCTTTAAACAAGTCTCGTTTTTTACTTATCTTTTCTCTATGCCTTTTCTGGGTGCACTTTCACATTTCAGTGGAATAAGGAATGATTTCACACAGCACTAGGCAAAAGTTCATCTCTGGGAAAGTATGTGAAGGAAACTTCAGAACATTTTGAAGTGTGGGAATTAGTGCTTCTAACTCTGAACCTAGGTGCTAAAGTCAAAGAAGGAAAAAACTCCATAATATTGATTTTTCTTCAGAGAAAAAAAGAGGAGCTGTGTTTCTACTGATCCTTTTCTGCTGAGCTCTCCCTTTCTGGGGCTACACCTGTGTACAAAATCTAGGCTGTGAGATTTATTAGGTCAAGCTATTAGGAATAGTGAGTTCATATAATGTTCAGGGACCTGTTTTATGAACCCCTGCTAATAGTCCATCCTCTTATAGAGGACTTTCCTTGTTATTAATTAATCTCAATACCTAGCCTTTCAAAAACATTGGAGTGAAGATGGTCTCTCTTGGTCCACACACACTCATTTCTGATTAGCTGTGCCTATGAATTGCAATAAAATGATCCCTGTCCAGCTGCGAGTTAACTCCGGAGTCAAGCACAGGGAAACTGTTAGTGCATTGCTGCCTCATTGAGACAGGTTTGGTCACTGATCTATACCTCTCCTGCCTCTGTGGCTTGCTGGTGCTTTGCTCCAAATGCACCATACCACTGAGAACTAGCTGGAGTCTCCGTGGGCAAACATCCCTAGAAAACACTCTTAGGAGCACAAGCTGATTATCCAGGTTCCCCTTACAAATTAGTGGTATTTACAGTGAGAGGAGTCAGATCACACATGGCTGCAGTAGAAGTTCAGTGAGGCCATAGCCTCTAGGAGGGACCTCCTTTGGAAGCAGAAATGGAAAAATTGTAATATTTATAAATATTAAATCAAAGTTTAATATGCCTATTCCCTATCAATTAAAACCAAACAGACCATGAGGCATAATGTTGTACTTGCAATATTGATCACTTTAGGAATATTTTGGTAACCCAAATTTGAAATCAAGGGTTCAATTTATGGCCAGTGAAACATGACTAAATTTTTCAAAAGAAAGGGTATCCTGAAGGCTAAACTCTTCAGGAATTTCATCATTAAAAGTCTCATATGAAAATCACTTAGATAAGGACCTTACAGATTTTTCCTACTTCTGAAAGTATCTCTTTAAGAGATCTACATTTAATTTTATTAATTTGGAGACGAAAGAAAACAGGCAGATGCATAACACTGACATCTTTATAAAATATTTAACAAAGGTATCTGTCGAGGTTTTCTTCTTTTTTTTTTTTCACACCATAAACTTCCACCTACTACTTGATATAAAACAACAAGCAGGATCTGATCTGAGCCAAATGGGAAAAGTATATTGGATCTCCAGAAATTACTCTAGTAGAGAGAAAAACCCTTTTCTTTCCCACCTGAGATAAGAGTATTGGTAACTTCTCACCAGATAAACAGTAGCTTTTAAGCATTCTCATGCCCGTTTTTTCACTAGGTTTAACTCTTATATGTGCAATCAAACAGGACTCAGCTGAAAATTCATTAGTGTTAAGAACGGGCCTGATTTCTCTGAAAGAAAGCAATTTAGAAAAAATTGGGATAATTGTGGGTAGTCTTGATAGAGAAAAGGTGAATGGGTCAAGCTGAGTTTTCTCTTCTAATGCGCAGGAATGTTTTCAAAACTGGTTACCTGGAATGAGTAAAGGCCTTTGAGTCTGTGTAATTAAAAGGCAAAGGAACAGAGCAAAGTGGTGAACCAAGTTAATCTATTGGTCTTCCCTAGCAAACTGTTCACTTGATAGGAAAGAATGGATCTTTTCAAAAGAAAACTTTAGAAATCAGGAATTTGCACTTAATCAAATTTTCTTATGGGAGGATTTACTGTATTCAAAAATTACCCTGATACATCAAGATTATATAAAAAAGAAATATAAAATACGTCCTTCCAAGCACATAACCATGCACATATACGTGCAAATATAATTTTTTTTAACCAGATATATGTTGGTGCAAGATCAGTTAGCCATTTTCTTCACTAGCTCTTACCATTGCACATTAAATGTTTGTGACTTGGAGCCACATAAGAAAATGCAATCTATGCCAAAATCACCCCTGCAAAAACCAGTAGCTCAGATATACATTCAAGTCACCATGTCTCTACTTTTATCTGCATTAGCCTTAAAGGTTGTCAAGCAAAATTTCACATGCTATAGGGTAAGTTTTCTTAAATCTCTTGACTTCATGCATCATTGATGTGGTACTTAAATCTAGTATGTCCCACTCTAAAAGTCGTGCTCTGATTAAACAAACATCCCCATGACCTGAAAACCAAAGGGGATCCTGCAGCAATCCTTCAGTAAAAAAGCTATAATGCCTCCTAATCAATGGACCAAAGCCTAGAAGAAGGTAAAAAGGAGTATTCATTTAAACTGAACGGAAGCAATGAACAGTCACAGTGCTAGAGCCACTTCCCTAGGAGTCATGCTTCTGCCACATATAGATTAAAGTATTTGCCTTGACAGAGGACATTTCAATAGAACCAATAAGTGCAAATATCTTAGAGCAGACGCTGCTCTTTTCTCCTCTTCACACACCAGCGACCATTATCACTTGTTACGATATCATAAACATCTTCTTTTGGAGTCTGTTGCATGTGTTACTTAATTATTTTTTCATTTACTAGAATTATACCATGCACAGGGGACTTTCAACTACCTAATATTAGTTTGAAGTCATTGGTCTAAGTATCATTGCAGGGAGGATTTTGGATAATAGACCATATGGAAACAAGTTGTTTGAAAAGGCTATCAAACTCTCCAAAGGACTTACAGGCTCATTATAAATGTGCTTGCTTTCTCTATATTCCTGTAAGAAACTTGTCCAAATCCTTACTAGTGCCAATGCAAGAATATATCTGAATATGCATGCTGTAATAAGATTAAATATGCCTGTTACTTTAACACTGTATATCATGCAAAACTGTTACAGAACTCTTTGATCAAATGCTAACAAATGATATCTCTCACTGCTTCACATAAAATGTGCACTGGGTTTGTTCTTTGATTTGTGCAAGAAAACCTGGATGCCTTTTGCACAACTTGCAAGAAGAAAATAGAGTAAAATGCATGGTATCTACTGCAACCACCAAGGCATAACATTCTATCCCACTCCCCTTGCAGAATTAATGCAGCCCTGGATGGACTTAGTTCCTATCAAATCTCCCTCTAACCTGAGAGGAAAAAATCTTACTCCAAATTAGTTTGTACTGTTGATAATACCAGAAAATAATGTGACTGGGTCACTGTGTGTGTCTGAGCCTCATTAAAACTAAGGAGGCATTTTTATGTATAGTGAACAATTAACTTTATGCAAAATTCCTACTGTATGTACTTGCCTTGAGGCATTGTTTGTTATAAAAGGCAAAACAAAAATTGGGGACTTGATCTGTCAAAGTGCTGAGAAACTCAACTACTCTTGAATTCAATGCATGTTCAGTACCTTCCACTCTCGTTTAATTCAATGTCAGTTTAAGGTACTCAGCTTATCCACAAGGTTCTTGGAGACCTGGGGTTTGGGCACTGTTGTTCTCCAACTCTGCGGTGTCACTTCTTATACATCTCACACAGACAATGCTCTCCTTAAAAAAAGACAAGTCTGCCAATGCCAGCCATGCTGGATCAGGCACTTTTAGAGTTTTTTCCCCCCACTGATGTCATGAATTTTGAAACACTAAGAACATTAGAATGTTTTAATTTGTTCATGGTCATTATGCCAAGCCATAGGAACTTGCTGCCTTACAGTGATTCCTATCACATTTTGTAGTGTCTTATAACAAGACTACTGAAACATATGAATCTTTTTCTTAAACATTGTTAATAAAATATTAAATTGCATATTAAAATTTTCAGAACGACATTCTCATGTCTTGAACTAATTTATAGAGGAAATAAAAGAAATTTTTCTGAACTTACAGTGATTTAACCCTGATTTATATTAATATAGAATATGTTGAATGGAAGGCAAACACATTTATGTTTATACAGTACATAATTCCATTATCTATATATCTTTACATAATTTAGAACAATGAATCACAGTAATTTTCCATGCAATAAAAATAACAGTCCCAAACCTCTTTTATGTTTATTGCATCGGCTTGCAGTGTTACCTTGATTTTTCATGCTGGAGTACCTTCTGATTATTTTCTTTTATGATTTTGTTTTTCATCTTTCACTCTATTTATCTTCTGTGTTTTTGCTCAAATGTACAGCCTGAAAACACAACTCTAAAATCTGACTCTTTCAGCTTTGGTCAAATTAACACACTGCCATTACATCTGACCTGTTACAAAGAGTTCCTTAATTTTCCCTTTACTAAAATTTCAAATAGCTAGCTGTCAACACAATGCATTTCCATGTGTCTACTACATAACAGCCAATTAAAAAAATATGTTTAACCCTGCTGCTAGGGAAATGGATCGGCAAACATGGAAAAGAAAATATAAAGCAAGGGAGAACAGTTTTTAAAACAATGGAATGTATTTGCAAGTGTCTGAATTCAAATTTTAGCGTGCAACTTTACAATCAAGTGGATAGATTTGCCATACTGGACACTCGCTTTCAAACTAGTGCAAACTAGAGAATCCCAGCTTAATGTAACTGGTTTTGTTTTTCCCCCCTTATGAAGTGTCTCTTCCTTTAAAAAAATTTAATATGAAAAAGTTTGACTTGGTGTTATAGTAAATTTTTATGAATATCTGTCTTTGTATACATCTTGCCCTTATTTGCCAGACAAACACAAATGAATACTAATCTTCTGTCTAATTTTCCTTCAAGCTCTGGTTACTCTACAGTTTATTTTAAACATCATTCTAAAGGACGAATTCAAAGATTCATTTTTAATACATTCATATAGCACTTAGTTGAGTGGAAATACAATTGCTGGCAAACTAAAAAGCAAAAATGCAGTACAAATGGCATTTTGATCTGGATGAGGAAAGCATAACCAAACTAGATTATATCCTTTTGGGTTACATTTGTAGGTGTTATCAAAGAACTTCCAAAATAACTGTAGTTCTTCTCATCTGCTTTTTTGTTTTCATTTTATATTGTACCTGATTTTTTTTCTCTTTCTTAGGAGAGGATATGTTTTGATATTGCCATCTCTCAGATTTTTTTCTTTCTTTCTCTGTTTAAATGTGAGAAAGCGTGTTGTATGTCCATTTCTCATGGTTTATTTTTCCTTAGAGAATTCCCAAGACTATGCACTGACAGATCCTGGTATCCAAGGGGGAGTCTACTCACAGGATTAAAGGCGAGAACCTCAATTAGACTATCTCTGATTTCTTCAGATGTTTTTTCTAATCTTTTAATATGGGATTAAAGTCTGCTAGAACCTAGCGTGCTTTTTTCTTAGCTAAGGTCTTTGTTGCAATGCAAGCTAGAGATTTTTTTTTTTTTTGGTCTTTTGGAAAAAAAAAAAAGGGAAATAGAAAGGGAATGGGAAAAAAAGAAAAGCTTGTCTCTTTTTCCTAATTTGGAGTCATTCTAGTCCAGATGAGGATAATGAACTTTTGTCAGCTCTTATGTGATACTGCGTACAAAATAGCTTGATAAGCAATGTGAAGCATACACACGCTTCTCAATGATCCGCAGGAAAACTCCCTCAGAGACTGATTAGCCCATGCTTGTCACAAGTAGGGGAGATAATTATGGGGGCTTAACAGTCTATATGGTGGATCTTTTGAGAGGAGAAGGGTAGATCTAAGACTGTCTCGTGGATCAACCGTAATTTTTAATATTACAGATAACGTGTGTGGTTTTTTTAGTATATCCCTGGAGGCTGGGTAGTGACTCTTCCCATGGAGTGACATCATATTACTTTTTGAGAAGATAAAAATTGTTCAAATTAGATTATCCCTAATTAGTATAATCTTATGAACCATTCTGAAAAGTTTATTGCACCCATGCTGGCAGTCTCTGATTCCATATTGAGAGCTTCTTATTGCTAATCCTTAACCATGGAAATGAATTCATGGTACACAAAAGTAATGTTGTATTTCTTCATTTAATAAACTTCACATTGTACTCTCATTCCAAAGTTAATAGCTATTTTTATGAATCTGTGTATATCAGGTAACAAAATATTTCAATTTTTTTTAAGTATAGACTGTGTCATTCTAGAAGAATTTGCATTCATTAAACTAATATGTTTGTTAAGCAGAGATTGCAAAAGATTGGGGGAGGGGAGCTTTAACAAATGTTCTTTATTCTTGTTTATGTTTACGGACATCCTGTGAACACTCAGTCCTATGTATATGTATTGAATCACTAAACAGAACAGTGTGTAACATAACCATATTCCTGCTGTCTCATCTGCTTTCATTGATTACAGTGGTGTGTGTGGGTGCTCTATCATCCAAAAATAAATATACAATTTTCCCATCAGACAGGTATTTTGCTGAAGTAGCTTTTCTTGTTAGAAGAGCAAAGAGGTTTGACATCTCTATCACCTCACAAAACCTTTTTTGGCATTTGACTCTTAACTGCACAACCCAGTAATTTTTCACGCCTCCCAGTACAGCTTCCACCAAGGTGATATCCCGCGCCATTTAGCAACCCAGTATTTCCTTTAGATCTCCTGCCTGAGTTTTTCTTACCTTTCCCACCACATTTTTGTGTACGAGTTGGTGGGGTTGCCAGCCCACTCACCTGGGCTGCATCACTGCAGTTGTTGCACTGTGATTATGTGGTCAGAGTGAAGCAGCTGCTCACACATTCCCAGAGTGCCAAATCAGAAGAACTCGTAGGATATGCATCTTTCACTGGAGGCTCTCTCCTCGTGGCACAGGTTAGCCCTCACTACAGAGCAGGCATGAGCTTTGTTCTGCTCAATATGTGCAGCCCTTCTATAAAAAAAACACAGCAAATTAGATTAAGAGCAACTTTCTTCCTCCACTTCACTTTCTGAAGGGTATTCAGAGCCTGTGGTTGTTAAGAACAAAGCTAAAGTCTCAAAAGGTATGCAAGCTTCTACAAACAGCCCCTTAGCAACATTCTGGGGAGATCCCAAATGTCAGTAAATTGAAGTAACCATGTTAAATTTAGTGAAGGTTTCACAGACTCTGTCCAGAGGTTTGACCCTCTATATCACATGTGCATTTCTGTTTCTAGTTAAGAAAACACCACATGTACAATTTCAAATTTTGTTTGACCTCTTCTTTGCAGACAGGACTGAAATGGTACTTTGTCTTCCTCCCAGAGTGATGACCTAGAGGGTGAAGTCTCTTTCATTTGCATGGTGGTATTGCTCTCACTGTGTCTGTCTCTGATGTTTCTTTACCACAGAACAGCAATAGGACTGTAAAGAGTGTTTTAAAAGAGCAGAGAGAATCTCACTTATGATTATTTCTGGATCTAATCTTGTAACAGTGTAAGGCTGGGATAACGCACTCTGTAGTGACCCGAGGATCAGTCAGATTTACTGAGACACACTTCATTGATTTCTGACTCTGAGTTGCAATTGATCTGGCTACTCTTAGCTGTCCTCACAAAGCTAACCAGTGCCACTAATTCTCTTAAGCAGCAGTCAAGAGATGCAGATAAAAGCTGGTAATTCACCTTGGCTCAAATATCATAGCTCTTAAAAAGAAAATAGAGGCTTTATGCCTTACTTATAAAAATGCATAATCTGCATGCTGACTGCATGTTGTGCCATAGTGGAGTGTATTTCAAGGCTATTAATTAAGGTAATAAAAGATTGAGAGCTCAGAAAGAAACTGCTTCTAACAAAAACAATAATTCTATCTTTAGCTATGAAAATAGCTGTAAAATCAAATATAAATGATTTTTTTATAGAATTATTGTACTTAGATGAGCCTAGGAGCATAGGAAGCAGCTGGTTTTTCAGATTTAATTTTTTTATTTCAAGACCAAGGCAGGCAGTTTGGAGAGAACCACAGAATATCTAAGTGTGACATTTTTGGCATAGGTCACAGCATATGAAGGGAGATGCTGTGCTAGAAGGAAATACTAAAATCAGACAAATATTATCAGAATGAAAACACTACACAATAGCATGAAGACAACTTAGACAAGTGTGGACAAAGCCAGATTCAGACTACAAATATTCTCTATTAATATTTACCACTTTTTCACTGTGATGCCTATGAAAAATTTTAAGAAATATTGTGCTTTACTGAGAAATTGGAAGAAGGTGAAAGCCGGAAAATATTCTCCTATGAGCAGGGTCACAGAAAGGCCTTATTGGAAGAATTCACCAGAACATCAGCAATTCTCTTTCACCTCCTGAAAAAACTTTTGGCAACTCATAAAAGGGTAAAAGCCATATTGTGAAAATTTGATGCTCAAACACATATCATGAAAGGCAAATAATGATGAATTGTGGGCACAGTTAAAGCAGGGTTATTTCTTCAATCCATGCAATGAAATACATTTGCGTAGTCAAACATCACCAAATAACAACCAAGCTGAGGGGGATTATTGAATATTAAATGGGACTTGACTCACCAAATAAATTGTTTGCTTGGAAGAGTTCACCCCACTCTAGTGAAGCCGTACTGTGATTTTTTTATAGCACTTCAAGACTCCAATCAAAAGTGCATTCCATTTTTGTTGCAGTCCTAGGATGGAACGCATCCTTCTTTTCTTCCTTGCCTCACTTCTGTTTCTTCTGAAATGGCAGAGGGCAGCTCCCCACTTTCCCACCACACAGGGCCCTTTGCCCAGGCTTGCTCCAAAGCCTTGTGTGTTTCAGGAAGGAAAAGCCATGTTTTGTGCATCATGGTCCGTGCTCCTGTATCATGCCAGCATTGATGCATAGGCTCTCATTTCTTTAAATGAACTTTGGGGAGGTTAGAGAGGCAGCAAATTTTACCAGCCTAGGCTTCCTGATGGTCACTGTGGACAAAACTAGCAGCTCCAAATGGCATTTCACATCTTGAATTCCACCCAGTCTGAAGACAGCTGTTCCCAATTCCAACTTCTCATTATACTTTCTCGGTTCAGACGGTGTGATTTTTTTCCCCAGAGGTTCTCTGTCTTAGGGAGCAAAATATCTCTTTAACTATTAGGGGACAAAAAAGCACCATTTTCTACCTATGCAGGGTTAGTCTTGGCA
>VXBC01001233.1:222410-241787 GCA_013399945.1 Ploceus nigricollis | reverse complement strand
TTTCCACAAAAGAGGTTTTATATAAAAAAAAAAAAAAAAAAAAAAAAAAAAAAAAAAAGTGGCATCCTATTATTTAGAACTGCCCACATATTCTTTAGTTCTTGGTTTTACAATTCCATATACAAACTTTCATTATCCCTGAGCATTCATGGATCCAAATGGACCTCTAAGGTACTGCTGCATACAAAACCTGTAAACTCTCTCAAGCTGAATAAGAATTTTTTAATAAATAAATTTTAAAGAACTTTAGAACTTTTGGACCATTCTATTTCTTCCCAGCTTCTGACCTCATTATGGTCAGTACCTGCAAGACAATATGAATAAAGAAGGAATTAACTGAAATACTGGTGAATAAATAATCCAATCTTTTTGTCGCTGTAAACTGAATTCTGGTTTTTGAATTTTACTTTGAACATTGGCTTCTGATCCCTGTTCCTTGCAAGATAACTCTATAACTTCTTATTGGCTCACAAAACAGATTTTTCAATTTCAACTGCTTTTCCTTCAGAGTTTTTGTTGTATACAGCACAATTGAAATTGATACACATGGAAACATGAGTGAGATGACAATATTTCATTATTATAACGTATTTCAACCTATCTTAAATTCTTTACTTTCAGCTGTGGCTTGAACTTTTAATGCTGAATTTTTATATCTGCAATGTACTATTTGAGCAATCATACTAGCTTAAAAATACATATTTGTACTTAATTTTGGGCAGATAAAAATAATTGTTGGAGCTATTTTTTCGTCTTGAGAAACAGAGATTTTAACAACATAATGCAAAATCACATAAAAATGTAACTGTAGTGAAAAATTGTATGGAAATTATGGAAGAAGAAAGCATGTTGAGATACTGCTGTCAAGTCTTTTCAGCTAGTTCAGAGCTGTTAAGGAAAAAAAATGTGTAGCTGCTCACCAAGGCCAAATGACAGGAACTAATTTGCATCTCTCCTGGCTAGGGACAGTCCCCTTCAGGCAAACAAATAGGTTTGTTTTAGAGGTAGGCCTAAAGGGAGGAAGCCAGCTAGCAATAGGTGAGAATGATCAGGGATCTGGGCCTCAGAATCATTTCTTGGACCTACCTTCATACTACATCCCAAGTACCCTAAGTTTCAGTATCTCTGCTCCCTCAGGACATGGCTTCAGGAAACTCTGGCCCCTACCCAGAAGATCTACTGGCTTTTCTGACCCTGGAAATGGTCACGGTGTGCCTGAGATTTCACCCAGAAACTGGAAGGTTTCTGACATGCATAGGTGGTATTCAGAGGCATTCCTGTGTAGACACAGTGCAATCAGTCTGATTTCCTCTGCGGAGATAGTTATACATGATTATTTGTGGTTTTTAAAAAGTAAGGATTAAGCACCTTAGTAGGATGTTATTTGCATATTGCCTTGGTTTAAAATACTCCTATTTAGTCACCAATAAAATATCTCATAGAGTTCAAGCACAAAAAGATAGCAGTGGGGTGCAACTGAAATCTACCCTTTGACAGACAGCTCCTGCCGTTTAAAAGATCAAACTAAGTGTGACTAAAAGTCATGCCAACTCCAGATTTTGGAAACACCATGATCTTTTAACACATAGTGTTATATTGACTCATGCAAGTTAAACAAAATTAAAGCTACACAGACTATATTAACATCAGGCCAAAGAAACATTTGCAGTAGGGTTTTTTTCCCCACAAGTGGGAAAGCATATCATGAGCTTAGAAAGGAAAATTAAGAGCTTTACCTAGAGAAAGCCACCATGTTATTTCTCAGATGCCTCTATGGATAGCACTGGAAGCGAACAGCAAATGGGCTCCATAGGTTGTTAAATAGGACTGGCTGTCAAACTAGAATTTGCCATGCCTCACCATTGGTTTTTGCTTTTCATGAAATAAAAAATAGACATTTAGGGTGTTCTGGGATATAACAAAACTGGGCAAGAAATAGGCTGTCTACACAGTAGAGTAGACAACTCATTCAGAGCCAAGAGCAGAGTAAACTTTCTTCAAGCTGCACATTTGCCTTTGGGCTTCAATATGAACTCAGCTGCCTCTTTTAGCAAGAAAAGGGAGAGAAATAGCTTCAAAACTTCATTTTACCTTTTCTAGAGCAGAGCTTTCCAAACTGTAAGCAAATCTTTTGGCCACTGGCAAACTGCCTTGCTCCTTAGGTAGAGAAGGATGAGTAAGTCCAACAGTAAACCTTGAGATATTTCCTCTGTTGGCAAAGTATGTTATGAAAGTAACTCAAACAAAATGGTTCTGCTATTAAATTAAGATCAGTTTTAAATCATTAAAAATGCTTATTTGTTCCATTCTGAGCTCCCAGATCACTGCTGGCTTTTTACGATTTGATGATGTCACTGGAAAAGCCCTGTGAGCAGTTTATTTCATCATTCAGTGTCCTTTGAACCAATAAAACATTACAGGTGAAATTCAGTTAGAATTGATCTTTAACATTTAAGTATTGATCTCTCAACTGCTCTGATTTTAGGTTTCTGTTGTCTGTAGCCATCCACAAAAGATGCATCTGATATTATATTTTTAAAAATATATTTTTAACACGGCTTTTAAATGTTAGTAACAGCTGCTACTAGTAAATATACCTCGTTATTACTGATGGTTCTCTGCAGTAAAATGAGGCTAAAGTGATCTCCAGGAAAAAGTATAGGTGGGATCCCACTGCATGATTGGTTTCTAATTATCTTTTACAGTATGTTAATTTTAGACACTGATGAGAAAAAACAATTTTTAAGCATCATTTTTTAGAGAAAGAGTCCACAGCAACTATAATGGATTAGAAGAAATTGAATAGAATCTGATAAAAAAAAACTTCTTTAAAAATCTGCAATAATCTCTTCCACAGCATTCTGCTGAATTCCATAGCAGGCCTATTAAACTACATTTACCAAACCTCTAGCATCAGAACAGAGACAAAGCATTTCAAAAAGCTTCTATTTTGTAAAGTTTCATAAATTGCTTCATAATGGACAAAGCAGCAGTTCTTTCTTTATTGTCACAGAAAAGGATAAACTTTTATTACTTCTGTTGATCTGAAAAACGTCCATTTTAGCCCATGTTCTGGCACTTAAAGTTCAGCTATTTACAACAGCTCGTTACAGAGCTAGCACATGCGGATCCATGGACATAATATTTGCACATTTTGGTTGGAAAAGCATCTTTTGTGTAGTCCCCTTTTGACCAACCAAAATTAAGTATGATGTCCCTGTACCAGAAGGTAAGATAAACAGATGAGGGAATCCATTTTTTTCAGCATATTTCTCTAAGCACATAAAAACTCCTGTTTCATGGAACACAAAAGAAACCAAGCAGAGGCTGTTCAGTGCTTGCCACTCTAATTCTCTTTCAGCCAACCTTTTATAGCCTCCCACTCCTCAATTGTCTCCCAGATTCAGAGCCAAGAGCAGAGTAAACTTTCTTCAAGCTGCACATTTGCCTTTGGGCTTCAATATGAGCTCAGCTGTCTCTTTAAGCAAGCCACTTGAAATAATGCAGTTTATTTAAACAAGTTTCATTTTGGAGTGTTATTATTATTATTATTATTACTATCATTGTCATAATTCATAGCAGAGGTTTGTATTATGAGACTGCCTGTAAGCTATCACAGAATGTCTTGTATAAGTACAACTTGTGCAAAAGAGCTCACATTTGAAGTGTAAAATGAGAGACAACAGGTGGAAGAAGCCATCAGCTGGAAGGGAGCACAAGGGAACAATGAAGCAATTACAAACAGTTGATGAAGCAGCAGTCAGAGAACACCAGCTGCTTAACTATTGTGGGAGCTCTAATTACAATTCTTCTTGGGAGAGTGAATTACTCATGGAGCACTCTGCACAGAACCTTCCCTCAGGAAGGAGTACGTGATTTTGTGAAGAAGGAAAATGCAGCAGGGCGAAGTGCAAGTTCTCTGTCCTCCTTTCTGGGCCAGGCAAAGCAAACCAAGTTCGTACGTGCAGTGCGCTCCTCTTTACATACCCAGAGCAATACAGTACTGTCCTTGAGCTGTTAACATACGGATCTCTAACAGAATGAAATGTGTTATATTTCAGTATAGACATCCAGCTATTAAGAGAAATCATGTCTAAAATCTTAGTGTTAACGGCTCCATACTATGCATTGACATGATCCATCTTAATGGCTTTTCCTCCACAGCCGCTACAATGTACTGTGTCAAAGCACAATATTGAGCCTTTCATTTGAAGTGCTACATCTTATCAAACCTTCTTTTGCAGTTATTCAAATGTATAATGTCAGCACATAGTATGGAGTTCATAAGTGGATCTTTGACAAGATGAATCACGAGAATGTATGGTAATGATTATTATGACACCAAGCAGTGCTTAGTAGGAATGAAAAAGTTCCTGCATGTAAGCAACTTAAATTAAATTCAGAAGGTTTGGATTTTGCTTTGTGTTTAATATAGAGGGAATTAATTCAAACCAAATATGGACTAACCTGGAAGGATCCTTCCTGCATACTAATGGAACATCTTTCTCCTCTTCACGCATGTGTAGCCCTTCTGATTAGAAGTGAATCTTCTCCAGCAAGGTTAAAAGGAATGTGAACAGCTTATTCCTATGTTCACTGTATGGGAAAGCTAATGAGACTTTTCAATGGGTCATTGTTAAACTATTTTTTTTCCTGTCAAATCTTGCTGGGGTTATTTGAAGTTAAAACCACAGTGTGCCAGGTTTGACACTACTTCCATCAAAGAAGTCTTCCAAACTGAAAAAAGAGAAACTGTATGAGAAATTTGGTTCAAATCACTTTTGTCCTTTGTGCAACTGACAATTTTACAACTTTAGAGCTACTGTCTTAATCCCACATCCACTAGGAATACTGAAACCATGAAACTCTCTTTTGTTCTTTTGTCTTGTGCCTTCTCAGTATATATTTACACTGATGCATATAGCTGAATGTATAAAAAAGTGTTCTAAGAGCAGAGGTCATGTTCATTCTGTGGTATTGGAATGAGGACATTCGCACTTCTAGAATTTCAGCAACTTCACTGAACACTTCAGAATTTGCAGCAACTAATATTTAATTGTTCATATGAAGCAGAACAGTTTTGCCTGGAAACAAAAAACAAGGATCACTAGGACACAGACTCTCCTCAGAAACAGAAGCAGCAATTTGTTGCATGCTTCCATGCAGGGTTCAGAAGGACCATGAGTTACACCATCCTAGAGCAAAGTGAGAAGAATCCACTCCCTGGACCTTCTTTTTCCTTAACAGCCTAAACAAAAAATGTGAGAGCGAAACTAAGAAAGGAAATGCCATTACATGTGCACATTTAGGCAACTGAATCAAGTTCCTAAATTTGTATTTTTGCAAAGTGAATGTGCTACCTAACCTCACATTTTGATTCATATTAATGAATCACACATCCACTGACTGAGAAATCTGATAATATTTGTACTTTCTAACTTTTTCTTAGTCAGTACAGACAGCTTGCTAATTGGACTGGAGACTTAAAGGCACTGGCCTCTGAAATAAATTAATCCATACAACTCTAGGGATTTTAGTCTTTTTACTTGATTCATTTACCTTTTAACCTGAATTTTGTATCCTACAGTATACGGAATGGAACTAGGCACTTATTTGTGTGGCATGGGCAACTGAATCAAGGCAAGGGGTCCAAATTTTTATCATAAGGAGCTTTAAATGCCTTTTTTACTTGCCATTGATATTGGATTCAATTACTTCAACAATCATCACCTCTTATCTCTGTATCAGGTCTCAGAAACCAGAAACAGGTAGGTCTACCAGCTGTGTTCCCATAAACATAGTGAACTCCTATGTAAATTTTGGCCATACATAATGAATTGAGAAGGAATTATACAGGAAACTGATACATTATATCACACATGGTAATAATACCTGGTGGTAAATTTAAGTTCATAAACCATTACATAGAGCTGAAAACCCCAAAATCAGCATTTCCTTTATGTAGAAGTTTATGAAGCTTATGAACAAAAATACTTAGTAATGACCAAGAATGAAAAATTAGCAATAAAAATACATGTATATGTACATGACTGATTATGCCTCTAAACCTGAAGTAATATCAGTCAATAAGATAACATGCTCAGTTCATCCATATCTCTAAGCTGGGAACCATTTGGTTAGAAGATCATAATTTTGATGACTAAATATGGTGTTGCACTGATTTATTTTTACAGGAAAATAACTAGAACATTTAAATTTTCCTCCAAAATGCTCAAATGTAGGTGAATTGTCTTCAGAGAGTTTTGTCTTGCGGATGCATTGCTTTGGTTTTTAAAAACAAATCAGCTGTATATTTACAAAACCCTTCTACAGAGACACATGAAATGTTCATCACCTTTTATGTGTTTTGCATCATTGCAATAAAAAAGGCAGGACCACCCAAAAGATGCTCAAAAACTCAAGCTGTTTGTTTCTGACAAGCCAATGTCACGCCCATGTAGCTGAAATTGAAATGGTGTGTCTGGAAGGAAAGTTCCTGTACAAAGTATAAATGAAAGCAGAGGGAATGTAGAGAGGGAACAGATCCAAGAGTTCTACACCTGCTGTGGGCCATGGTGCCACCCTCTGTGAGACGAGTGATGAGTGGCACAGGGCCAACAGTGTCACGCTTCAGCTGCCAGAGAATAGGAGTTAATAACTAAAAAGAATGTGGGGGAGGGTGGGGAATGGAAACATCCCATTTGAGAACAATTTCATGCATTGCCAATAAATGAATATTTGTGAAGGAGATCAGTACCCGTCACCAATATTATTTTTAACCTATACTGCACATTATTCATTTCAAATGTACCTAATGGATTGTATCAGGCTTTCTACCCAGGTTGTATTAAAGATGTGAGTTAAAAGGATGCTAATTCTATGCAGAAAAGTCTGTTTGTTGCTAACAAACTCTTGCTGGACTTAGCACAGTAACATACATCCTAGAACCATAGAATTGTAGAATGGTTTGGGTTGGAAAGTACTTTAAAGGTCATCTAGTTCTGCCCCCACCACCACCATGGGCAGTGACATCTTCCAAGAGGCCAGGTTGCTCAAAACCCATGCAGCCTGGCTTTGAACACCTTCAGGGAGGGGGCACCTGCAGCTTCTCTGGGCAACCTGTTCCAGTGCCTCACCAACCTCACAGAAAATAATTTCTTTCTTACATCTAATGTAAACCTATCATCTTTCAGTTCAAAGACATTACCCCTTGTCCTATCACTGCATGCCCTTCTAAAATATCCTTCTTTGATTTTCTTGTAGACCCCTTTTAATGTATAGGATGGCTGCTCTAAGGTCCCCTCAATGCCTTCTCGTCTCCAGGCTGAACAACCCCAACTCTCTCAGCTTGTCCTTATACAAGAGGTGCACCAGCCCTCTGATCATCTTTGTGACCCTCCTCTGGACTTGCTCCAGCGGATCCATGTCCTGGACTGCCTTTGCCTTGCCCCAGAGACCACTTCCCTTGGCACAAAAATAAGGAATTCCCTTTTTCTGGTTCACATGTTGCTTAGTATGTGAAACACTCACTACGCACGGCTGAGATAGATGCCTAGTGTGATTCCTTATATGTACATGTCTAAATACACTTTCTTATGAATGTCCCAAATTCCTAGGCCTCTGGGAAAGGTGTCTGATATTTCTTATGGCTTTCAGATGTACACCAAGAAAAAATTTACTTGCAGCAAGTGGAAGAAAATCCCCAGTGTCTAAGACACTTCAAAATACCCCTTACATTCTGAATCACAGTATTGTACTCCAGGGTTTTAATGATAAAAAAACTTGTAAAAATGAATTTTTCAGTGTCACTTTTGAAATGTCTAAATGCCAATATAAAAAGTATGAGTACATAGACACTGAAAGTTTATTTTAAGGAGGTATAAGTATGCCAATATTTTGCACCATAACAGAACCTCTTTAGGGAATCAATTCAGTGAAAGGTGGAGTAAGTTTAGGGCAACATGCAACTGAAAAGAGAAGAGGCAAATAAAACACCATAGCTGAGCATTCCTTAATTTTCACAGATAATAGACATTTTTGTAGAAAGAGCTCCATCAGCAAATTCTGCTCATATTGTGCCTTCTGCTGCAATTCCTGTACTCCATAATACACAATACATATTTTGATATCTATTGCCCTGAGATAAAAAATACCCAGATGTCCAGGAAGACACTTGGTGAAGAGGTGGGGTATATACTTCAGTGCATAGAAAGAATGGATGTTAGAGTAAATGAAGTGAATTATTTTATCTCTTAAGATTAGTGTTTATGGAGTGCTAAAGCAAGCAGGATGCAATAAAATGATGAAGCAGCTAACAGAGGAGTGCATTTGGCAAGGTACTGAAAACAAGAAAAGACAGTATGAAATCAATGTAATAAACAGCATATTCTTTTGTTCTGAGGAAGAAATTATTTTTTAAAAACCCAACTTTCCTACATTCTATGAAAAAAATAAGTAAATGTAGGCTGTATTTTACACACAACTTTAACTACACCATTTCTTGTTGAAATATCATATTTGAATATTGTTTTTAAAAGTAGGTTAAAAAGTGATCACAGAAATTCCTGTGTATTTTCCTTGTTTCATTTTCCATTTTTAAAATTTTTACAATCCTCTTCTTACCTATGTGGAAAAGCAGCAGGGATACTGTACTGATTCCTAATCTTAGCAGTTAAAAAATTTGTAAGCCTGCAGAAGCATTTCTTGAGAGTAAAATAGAGCAAGTAAATACACACAAATACCTCAGTGAGAGATTGTGACAGATCACTCATTTCTGTTTTGGATATTTATTTTCAAAATAGAAAACATTAAAACACATATGGTTTATTTTCTTAATCCTTCACAGATATGTAGTCAACACTGGTCATTAAGGGTACATGGATTATTTTATATTTTGAGCTTCTAACTATGCTGCTTTCAGCCAAGGCAAAGTTTGACAAGTATGATGGGAGACCATAGTCAAGTTACCTAATTCCCAATTGCTGCACCTTGCTCAGGAAAACAAAATACCAAAATCCATTGTACTAAACTTTAAATATTCAGTGACCAGCTCAATTCCACACAGCTATTTGAGCAAGAAGCTATGTACAAAACCTAGCATCTAAATATTAGTATTGCATTTTTCCCTCAGAAAAAAGTCAGTGGAAGTTTTTCAAAGAACATGATGAGGTATGGAAGTGTGGAATATGTGTTCATGGTATTTGACATTCCATGTTTAAATGATTGTCTAAATAACATTGAGTCAAAATTACTGGGAGTTGATAATGTAAAATAAAAGTGAAGTTTTGTGTGACAGCTTCTTTGAAAAGTATCAGCAGTTGGGCAAGCCTATCATCAGTTTACTTCAAGGATTTATTTTAAAATTCAAAAAGTTGTGTGTCAAAGTCTAGATGAGTCTTATTTAATTATCATTTCTCAGAGCATATCACCTTTCATGGGAGATCAGATGAAATGGATATTAATTTCTAGTTTCCTTTGGATTCTCTTTTTGACGTATATATTTGATTTGCAGATCCATTAACTAAAAGTCTCTGGACTGATCCTTGCCTTATTTGGCATATTAAACGCACAGCCAAGTGTAAGATAATATGCCTGAAGGCATTGCTGTTTGGAAAGGAAAATAATAATATTGCAAATAGTAGACTGTTGAAAAATATGGAAACATATTTCTCAAAAAAACCCCAAACTAATAAATTTTCACATTTTCAGTGAAATTTCTTATATAGGAAGTCTCAACTTAAGGGCAATCTGAGTAGTTATATGGACTTTTTTACACACATTTATATACTTCCTAAGAGACATACCTGTATTCAAAGTTTTGAACAGTTGTCATCATATTTTCCCAACTTGCTCGTATACTATATCATAGAATCACTGAGTGGCTTGTGTTGGAAGAACCTTAAAGATCATCTGGTTCTACCCACAACCACCACCATGAGCAGGGACACATTTTACTGGACAAGATTGCTCAGGGCCCCATCCAACCTGGCCTTGAGCACTCCCACAGATGAGATATCCACAACATCTGACAACCTGTGCTGTGGCCCTCCACCATCACAGTAAAGAATTTTCTCAAAACATTTAATCTAAATATGCTCTCTTTCAGTTTGAAGCCATTCCTCCTATCACTGCATGCCCTTATAAATAGTTTCTCTCTATCTTTCCTGTAGGTTCCCTTCAGGTACTGGAAGGCTGCAATTAGGTCACCCTGAAGCCTTCTCTTCTGCAGGGTGAACAATCCCAATCCTCTCAGCCTTTCCCCATAGGAGAAGTGCTCCATACCTCTCATTATCTTGGAGACTTCCTCTGGACTCACTCCAACAGGTCCATGTCCTCCCTGTGCTGGGACCCCAGAGCTGGATGCAGCCCTGCAGGTGGGCTCTCACCAGAGCAGAGCAGAGGGGCAGAATCCCGTCCCTGCCCCTGCTGCCCACGCTGCTTTGGATGCAGCCCAGGACACGTTTGGCTTTCTGGGCTGGGAGTGCCCATGGTTGGGTCATGCCCAGCCTCTTGTTCACCAGCATCCCCAAGCCATTCTCAGCAGGGCTGCTCTGCATTGGTTCATCCCCCAGCCTGTGTTGATACCTGACCCAGGTACAGCACCTTGCACTCAGCCCTGTTAAATAACCAGGTAGAAATACACAGAATGAAAATACTTTGCAAAAGATGGATCTGTTCTAAGGCAGTTTTCTCCATGAGCAATGCTGTGTGCACCAAGATCCTTTGGGGCACAGCACTGAATTAATAGGTCATACTTTGGAAAATGAATGGAAGAGATGAAAAACCTTGAATGTATTCTCGCCCTGGAAATTCTTTAAGAAATGCATGATGGTGAAATTCAAAAATTAAATATTGTATATTTAGAAAAAATTTATTATCCCAGGAATAAACCCCATCTGTATTTGGGAGGACTTAGCAACATCTGAAGAGGTGCAAGTGACACCTTTAAAAGGAAGGAAACCACTCCCATCCTCGGTCCCGTAAGGTGGCAAACAGGAGATCCCAGAAGCTGTTCAAACATATCACTCACATTTTCCAATGAGAGCAAAGAATCCAAGGGAGATCAGTTGATAACTAACATACACATCATTCATATTCCATCTTATTGTACATAGCTGATTCCAATTAAATCTTAAACACAATTATAAGAACATATATTACTCTAAACTGTATTTTTTTTAATGTAAAGTTTTCTAACTTCCTTCACTTGACATCATGTCAGGTACTTAAAAGCTTGGAATTTAGTGTATGTTGTGTAACTGGAGTCCCTGCCTTGCCTGTACAGAAAAGCAAGCACCTGACATGCATAATTCAACTCACCTGAAAATTGATATTGATCTAATACCACGTTTTATCTTACTATGCAAATTCTGGTAGACTCCACAGAAATCCTTCCATGTAATCTCTTATTACTAGATCCTGTGTATGGTAGATAGACAACTAAATCTGCCACTGTTGAGTTGACTGGACCTACTCATTTTATTAAACTCATGTACAAGCTTAAATATTTTTTTGTGCTGTGGTTTATCAGAGTGCCATAGACAAGAAAATACTGGGTTTAGAAGCAGAAGTCAAAATTCTGTTCAAGTAATTAATATCTTTTTCTATATCTAGTTCACTGGGTTAATGTGTCTTCACCTCAATATATGGACATGGAATTGAATAAATCTTTTGCAGACATCCTATAACACTGAATGAAATTGCTCTTGAGGTCAATGAGTAAATATGAAACCAAATTAATTTGATTCAGCAATTCTAAGGTGCATCATATTTTTCATTGTCCTGCAAATACTAGTTTGTGAAAAATCAGGACATTTTCTCCTTCATAAATATAAAACATAGCCATGCTAACCAGAAGATTTAGAAGTAGATTTCTAATTGTGTAATATGGTGGCTTGCTCTTATTACCTCACTTTATTATAACACCTAACTTCACCAAAGTGTATTTCAATCCCCTCAGTGCCTTAGGGTATAGGACATATATTCTATAAAGAGGTATTTGCATGATTCCACAAGCGTGTATCAAAGTTCTGACAGTGCGCTGAAAATAATTAAAATGCATTTGAAAGGTCTGGCCCTGGGCTTTAGCTCCCTTTTTATAACATGCATCTTGCTGCAAAATGCAAAATCTCTGGTTTTCCAGACCACCCTATTGGAAGGATAGGGAGGACAAGTGTTACCAACCACTACCAAATAATACTCTTAAATGGATTTTTAAGGTGTGGTAACTAGATTTTTTTTTAAGAAGCTATCATATATTTTACAAAATTAATTGCTTGTATGATAAATGCTCAATCACAATAATTACTTAAGATATGCTTGAGACAAGTATTTTGCCCTTCAGCTGAACTACTGTAGTCCATGAACTGTTAAAGCCTCACTTATATAAAAATATAAAATTATCCTTATATTTGGTGTGAATGGGAGAAGATTCTATAGCAATATTTTGGTACAGTAAATATGCACAATTTAGAGGGTGTTTTTCCCCTTCCCAATTTGATTAATAGAAATAATTTTTATTTACTAAATTATCTTATAACAGTATTTGCAATTTTCTGACTGCTCTTCTGTAAGAACATTAAACTGTATTTTCAGCTCTAATTACCAGTACTTCTCCTTCTGATTGCTCCTTGCACATCTGTCATTGAATTTATGTGCTATTGTTGTCTTTTTCCTCTCTCAGCATCCACATTTTTTGTACACCCAAAAGAAACAATTGATATTGTATTATGGTTGTTTTTCCTGGAGAGAAATGTGCCTCCAAATGAGTCTATTGACTGCTTCATTTTCAGGCAAGTTATCTTATAAAAAATTATGTGTGAGAACTGGTGCATTCATTACGGCTGACCTGCTGGGATATCAGCAATGTGGTAGTGCAGGTTTTTTGCTTATTTTAAAGCTCTGTATATAGCTGGCAACATATTTTGTTTATATTATTGATAATAAGCAGTATTTGTCTGGCATCTTTCCAAGGGAAGCACACTGACATAAGTTTATTTTATATCTCAGAACATATGCTATGGGTTTTTTATACTCTTTCTTCAATATAATTTCAGGAGATCATTGCATCACACATACAGAATTTGCAAGTTTGAAAGGATGATGATAAGATAAAATTTCCAATAGCTTCTCATTCAATTACTGCTAATTGTTGTTATGTTCTGCTTGTCTATGTGAAGCCTTGGCACCATAGTGAGATGGAGAAGGACATTTTATACATGCAACACATTTGTGAAATGCAGAAACATTTAAAAATAAATAAGAAAAGATTTGGTACTGCATAAGGGGGAAGCATTTTGTGTGTAAGATAATTTTGTTTGAGCATTACCCAGGCAAGTCAGGACCTTGTGGGTTTATGCCTTACAGAGCATATCAGTGGCTGAGGCACCTGCCTCCCAGTAGCACTTATCTTGAAGGTGACATATTCTCATCTTCCCCCTTCATAGCTCTGAAAATGAACCCCTCAGTTGAGTGGGATCAGATGGTAATAAATTCACATAATTACATACTTGTTAAGGAGGTTAAGGTTATTTTGTTTGGATAACGTGACTATAATTTATTTTGTCTGTAAGGTTTGAGTTTAAACAATATTAATGGTTAGTTAATGGCCTAATGAGTCAGCTACAAGCCATTTAGGCATGCAATGAACCTTTGATTTTCAGTGACTCCTCTAATGAAAGATCTATATGAGCACCTGTCTACTGTCACAATAGAGATAGCAAGAGAGTCATCTAATCGATTGTGATGGTAAATCAATTGATCTGTAACCCTGTTTTCATACAGTGAAAAAGATATGGAGGAAACATTTCACTGTTCCCTTATTTCCAGCTGAACATCTGTAAATAAAAGAGACAGTTCCCTATTTGAAAATATTCCCTTTATAACTGTGATTCAAAAGCAGGGAGAATCTGATTGATGTCCTATTTTATAGATGTGTCTGTTACTTTTGTCATTTCAGGAGATTTAAAGTTCTTAGAAATTAAATATATGATGCAGAACATCAGAGAGGCTTGCACTTCACTGTCATGTGTAAGGTTAAGGATGAAGATAAAGCTGATGTGTGCTCTACTTGTTCCTACCTCTGAACGACTTCCAAAAAATGCAGCAAGATGATTTAGAAAGAAATTTGGAAATGCCATTTATAAAGAAAAAGTCTTTGAACCTTCTTTTAAATAGAAAATGTGTTAAAGAATGCTTTAAGACAGCAGTCTATGATATTGATGCTTCTTTTATAGCCTGTTTCTTGCTGTCCTGTGAGTTTCATTACATATATTTGCTTTTGAATTTTGTCCTTAGAACACACAGATTTTTTTTTATCATTGTTATAATTACAAACTATCAAAATACCAACTATCATGAAGGTATGTGTTGATACTTTCTAAGCACCTAATAGGATCTTATCCCTTTTTTTTTTTTTTTAACTAACTTCTTATTTCGGTTACCTGATTCTTCTCCTATCCTCAGATACCTCAAAAAAAGGACAGTTTTCAGAAATATTGGTCAACCCAATCCTGTCCCCTTTGGAAAAAAAGCAGAGATCTTTATGTAAGGCACCCCAAAAGGGGTTCAAAACAGCATTATGGTTAAGTGATGTTTTTAAATTTGAGGCTTTCATCTTCTAAGCAATTCAGTTAAAGGATTTTTGATACTGTGGTTGACACACAGTAGTGTATTCTATTGCTGCTGCATGCAACCTTGCAGCATGGGAGTTGCTGCCACTCTTTTTGTTCCAGTGTCACAGTGCCTCTTACTTGAAACGTTGACTATGACGCCCATATTGAAAACATCTGATAGGAAGGGAGCCAAATTCAGCTTCCCTTTCCTCGCAGCTAGGAATCCTTGCTTTGTTAACTAGCTGACATTTGGTTGGGAGCTGTCACATGCAGGATAGATGGGCAGGGGATAAACGTTTGCTGAGCGTACTGAATAGCTCAAAATGACGGTGTGAGTTTGTAACCCGAGGCAATGTCTGTGCTACAGAGGGTGCCTGCAACTGCCCAGCTGACACGGAGCTGCCTCTGTGCATACACATGAACTGCTTTTGCCATGCAAAACAGTGCTCAACTTGCCTGCTAGGAATGGTCTCCTATCCACACCAGCTGTCAAGGTGGGAACTCTGGGAAAAATGGTACTTGGCCCAGGCGAAAGCTCTTCTGGGACCACTTCAGTGAGTCAACAGTACAGACAGTGACTATACTTGACTCTGTTCAATTTGGTGAGGGTAGGCAGAGCCTGAATAACTAAAATCAGACACCATCAGACATATTTTTTTGCCTCACACCACTTTTATAAATGCATTTAATAGTCAGATTTTCAAAGCATTGCACCACATAATCAAAAAACAATCCTCCTTTCAGATGTCTGGGCATGCCAAACTATATTGTCCTTACCTGCAAATGAATATCCTGTCTGACTATGTGACTGTTCACTGACAACCCACAGTAACAGCCTGATCCAGCAGAACACACTAAATATCAGCAGTTTATAGATCTGATACCTCATGCAAAAACCTCTGACAGCTCTGTCCCCTCTATTTCAAATCACAATTTGGAAATATTCATCAGTTCCTCTGACAATGACAGTTCTGTATCATCATTCAAATCACTAGAAGAGAGATTTAATAAGCAAAACCAAATTCAATTTAGTAGGTGTTGCAGAGAAGGCTCAGTATGGATTATTTTGGTTATTTCTTTGCCTGCCAGTTGAAGTGACTGCGGCCTGGAGATGAGGACAACGTGAGCATCAGCTGGGTAACAGAAAGCCCAGTACGTCAACCCACAGACCTATCACCCAAGGTTATTACTTTAGCATTTCTGCTGATAGCAGTCATTGCTATAGCACACACCAACAGATGTACAGTCCCACTTCCCATATTTGTTCCCCAATACTGTGTGATACAGGAGCTGATAGGAAAGAATGAGCCCAAAATTATTCTTAGATGAAGACACTGGGAAGCAACCAAAACTATTCCCCTATATTTTTTTTCCACTAAAACCTCTCTACTGTTCTACTGACGCTAAAAAAATTATATCAGACTATTTGGTATAAAATCCAGCGCAGCGTACTTCAAGATTTATAGTTCCCTTTCCCTGGCTTTTAAGATGTGCCTTAGCTGTTCTCCATATGGTCTTATCTCCCACATAGGATAAATTTGAATAGTATGATAAATTATATCCACCGTGGAATATATTGTGGAAAATGTTTCTTCACACATGAAAAGGTCACTTTTTAATCAGGGAAACACAGGCACAAGTAATCCTTTTTTCAAATGCACAATCTACTTCCTACTGATAATGTAGAACTTGTAGAGGACTAGTGCCTGTATTTTAGGTTCAAGTTCAGGCAATAAGACTACAGATTTAATCTACATTATTAGCCCTAGGTCAGACCCTTAGGGTCAAATCTGAGCTCAAGGCTCAGCTGCCTAAGCATAGACATCCTACTGCATTTCATTTCCAAAGCATAGGATTTGTAGATTAATCCACTGAATAAAGCTATACAGACCTGGGATTTCTCCAGTTACACACAGTACACACCTAAAATTAGCTAAGTGTGTCCATGTGTGAGACAGCCATGAACCAATGAAGATCAGAAGTGCATGTCAGGAGCCTGACATTCCCTCTGCACCTCTAGAGGACATAGATGCCTTACCGTGGATCATATCTTCCAGTCCCATCTGAAAATCTTGGACTACACATGACAGGACAGCTGCATGAAATGTAATGGTGAAAACAAGTAATAGGGGCAGAATTCAGATATGACACAACCACCTGGTGCCATGTTAGGTACCATATGATTATGAGACTTTAGACATCCTAGTTAGTGTCAAACTGCTCTCCCAGAAGGACACAGGTCTCCCATGCGTCCTACATCACATCCCTAAACTAATTCATATGTAATGACCAGTTCAGCTGTAGGAATTTAGGTCTTTTACCTACACATGTGCTTTCTGGAATAATTGAGGTGCTCTAGGGCAGAAGTATAGGATTTAGTGATCTGACATAAAATCATGGTGTCTGAAGAAATTTGGCATATAAACATTAGTGTTTGCAGGGCATTCACTTGCTTCAGTAGGAATCTTGGGCTAAAGAACCTTTAATGGGTCTTAGTTACAGTGGTAGTCACGGTAGTAGTCATGTTTGAGCTAATACATTAAATGATGTGAGCCTCGCAGTAGCCTTTATCTTACATGGGGGCCTGCAGCTACAGGCACAGTCCACATTAAACAGTACAATATTTCCCTCCTTTTCCACAAATGTACATAATTCTGGGCCAGTGACTATTTTGCTGCTTAACCCAATAGGCCATCAGTTTCCAAACAGAAATATCACTATCTTTCTAAATGCCATATTAAAAAATGTTACATTGATGTTTATTGCTCTTCACATATTTCAGTTCATCAGACAGTATCAAAAAGCTGTGGACTTGGCTATCAGAAATATCAGTCAATGTATTTATCTTTTCTGAAATAATCAGGTCAAGCACCTTATGAATATTCCACCTACTGTCACATAAAATGTGTACTGTATCTTCAGAAAACCAGTCTTTGGAACTGGCAAGGCAAACACCAGTGAAAAGTGAATGATCTAAACACCTGACTAGAAATTCCTTTTTGTGTACCTTCAACTCTTACAAAGATGGCTGGCCCAAAAGAGAATTACATCCTGTTTCTTGGTACACTCCAAGTTCAGTTATATACAGGTGTATCTATATGAACAGAGAAAGTCTTCTTTGACGTTAATACAGCATCAATTTACCCCTCAGAAAGATAAAAAAAGTTTTAATCCATAAATGTTAGCAGGTTTTCCTTATATTTTATGGTTCTATGAATTTAGTCTTTTGCATTTAAAGTTTTCCAGCCAATTAACTTAGCAAATGAAGTTTCTAGCAATATCAGAAAAGAGTATGCTTAGCTAATTCACCAGCTTTTTTTATAAAAGTGTAGTTCAAAAAACTGATCCAATTATTCCCCCTCATGGATGTCTCCCTCACCTTTTTCTCCCCCCAGTGCTCCACTTCATCCTTTTGTTTTTGAGGAAAGGGCAATGACATGTAAGAAGAAATAGTAGCTCATCTGTTATTGATGAAGAAGCAGTACATAAAGATAACCTGCGATCTCCCAGAAGACCACACTGAAGTCAGATGGCACTCTCTGATTTGTATTCTCATTTCATACTTATCCTCAAGGAGTCAGGACTTCATCTCACACTGAAAAGTTTTTCATATTTATTAAGTTTTATTCAAGTTGTTCTATACCTTTTTGTTCAGAATTTCACTATCTGCCAGCACAGACCTCCTTTTATAGGACAAAACTGTCATTACCTCTTTGAAAAGAGATGTTAATTGGAAATACCACTAAGACATTAGAGAAGCACAACCCAGCAGTTCAGTCTCACTAGTTAAATCAGTGCAGCTTTTATCAGGACAGTGATTTGACCTTGGCTGTGTTCCAGGTGCCCACTAAGCTGCTCTACCAGTCCCCTTCCTCAAGAGGACAGGGGAGGCAGAAGAAATGACAAGAAGCCTGTGGGTTGAGATAAGGAAGGAGATCACTCAGCAATTGTCATAACAAGCATAACAGACTGAGCTTGGGGAAATTAGTTTATTTTATTGCCAATCAAATCAGAGTAGCATAATGAGAAATAAGAAAAAAATGTAAAATAATTTCACCCCACCTTCCATCATTCCCAGGCTCAATTCCATTCCTGACTCCTATTCTTCCTTCCCCTGAGCAGCTCAGAGTGATGGGGAGTAGAAACTGCCGTCAGTTCATTATGTGTTCTCTCTATCACTCCTTCTTCCTCACATTCTTGTTCACACTCTTCCTCTGCTCCAGCATGAGGTCCCATGCATGGGACATAGTCTTCTTCTAACCCATCCAATGGGAATCCTTCCCACAAGCTGCAGTTCTTCCAGAGCTGCTCCATCATGAGTCCATTCCATGTGGATCAGTCCTTCAGGAACACATTGTGCCAGTTTGGTTCCGCCACCTAGGATACCAGGTCTTGCTATCAGACCTGCTCCACTGTGGGCTCCTCTCCACAGGCTGCAGTTCCTGCCAGGAACCTGCTCTGGTGTGGGCCCTCCCATAGGCTGCAGCTTCTTTCAGGGCACATTCCCCCATGTGAAGTCCTGCGTGGGCTGCAGGTGGATACCTGCTTCACCAGGGACTTACATGGGCTGCAGGGGAATAGCCTGTCTCACCATGGTCCTCACCATGGGCTGCAGGGGAATCTCTGCCCTGGAGTACTGCCTCCTTCTGCACATTGGTGTGTGAAGGGCTGTTTCTCTCCTATGTTCTCCCTCTTCCAGCTGCTGTTGTGCAGCAGTTTTTCCTGCTCTTAAATATGGCATCACACTAACCACCATAATAGAGCC
>VXBC01001233.1:162644-215398 GCA_013399945.1 Ploceus nigricollis | reverse complement strand
AAAAAAAAAAACCCAAACATCAGGTGTGAAATTTTGAGTAAGTGGGATTAGTATGCCCCTTTGAATTTGGGATAAAGAGCTGAAATATTTTAAGTTTCTTGTGGTGCTTATGTTATGCATGGATGTAATATATTTAAACACCTTTATGAACAATCAGTTGGAGACACACCTGCCAAAGTAATTTCTGCACATAAAATTGATAATTTTAGCCGTAGATTTCTAAATTCTGTTTAACTTCCTTCCTCTAGTTTTTCTTAGGGTCAACCAACCCATAGGAAACACTACCTTTAGGTACTAATGAACAATATAAAACATCTTAATCTGGTGGTAGAGGTGTGTGTATTTTGGGAACTGCAATTAGACTACAGGAAATCTTAATGGGAAGAAGAATAGCAGAAAAGCTAATGCTGAAATAATTTATTGGAGTCAGCAGGTTGATTACAAATAGTATTTTTTTATTTTCATGAAAGGGAAAGCAGTAATGAAATCATTTGGGTTCAAGGGCTGTCAGAACTGGTAGCACTGTGCTTCTTTATCTGAAGGTATTGCAATTACAAGGGAGAAAAATAGGTAAAATTTGAGAGATCAGCTCTCACAGAATTTAACTGCTGGCAACAAGCTGAGCTTGGCAAGTAATTTAATGAAGTTGCCTGGTGCCCAAAGAAACTAACTGCAGTAAAAACTGGCTGAAGAGATTCACTTCAGAAAGAAACCTCTCAAAGCAATGATATTTAGGGAAACACAAGTGGATTGGACCTGTGCTATTGCCAAAAATGTATAGCCAGACAGCATCATGATGGTCAATATTTACACAGGTATAGGTCTTCAAAGGCACATGCCTAGAAATGATCTTACAATCCTGATTGATTGATGCTCTGATCCCTAGTCCCTGAAGTGCTGCTTCTGGAAATGATATACAAATACCATGGTCTGTGTTATCTCAAAGTGCCGGCAGGTAAGCCAGGTACAGCATTTTGGGAATATCTACAAGCACCAGCTGCTACTTGCTATCTATTCTTTAAACCATCTGGTTTGGAGCATACACTACAGAGCATAAAATCCAGGTTATTGCTTGATCAATTCTGCCATCTAATGACTGCATTCAGACAGTGCTTTCCATTACTGCTACATGCTAGTTTTTAACTGAATCAGACTTTCTGCTATCTGGCATATATTTCTGCTCCATCTCAGGTTCTGTAGCAGGGATTGTTGTGCTCCCATAAGAGATATAACCATCCCGCAAAAATGTAATTTTTCCTGTGGCTTCTTTACTCCAGAAAGTGAAGTAGGTAGGTTCCCTGCAGTGCTGTGTGACTGCAGCTCAGAGGAGATGCTGCTATGAGTCAAGACCACCTGGTAAGTAAAATCCAAAAAACTTCAAAGGCCCTCCAATACCAAAATCCCAGGAGGAGACTCCCTCTGGACCTACTGTGGCTTTGAAGGCAGACCCCCCTTTTAATCCTCGCCCCTTCCTTATTGGAAAGCTGAAGAAATACCTCCCACTGTGCCTCAGGCTGATTAAAAAAATACACAGGGAAAAAATGAAGTGATTATTTGTACTCACAAAGAAACTATATGAAATACACTTGATTTTTCCAATTTTTTTTTATTTTTTCCTATGCATATTTTTAAACATACATTTGTCTCACACCAAAATGTATATTTTAATTGCATCAAGCATTTTTTTAATAGGCTGCTTGCAGACAGAATGTGATGTGCTGATGGATTTGCAGTAATAAAATACAGTCACTCAACTGCAAATACCATCCTTCACTTCCCATACTTTCTCTTTCCATAACTGCACACTTCTGGGGAAGGATACACTTAAATATGTTGGAAGTAGCAGAAATTAGTTAAGGTAGGAGTTTTTCTAAGAACGAGACACATAAATTTCTTTTCTTTTCTTTTCTATAGAACACTCTACTCAATGAAATTTTATTTCTCCTTGAAGGATTCAACGCAAAAAAGAGAGTTTTATATATTTGTGTAGTTGGTTATAGTTGGCTTCATAGGATCTTTAAGATGAAAGAAAAAAAAAACAATGTGAGATTTTTTTCTATTAAAATAAACATTTAAAAATCGTAAATATTTGCTGAATTATTTTTAAAAATTATGTCTTCCAACAAGCATTATTCCTCCCATTAAAGCTAAGCATTGTGAAAACACTGTGAGAGGGCAAAATAGTAGGCAATGGAGTAATATTTTTTCACATTTACTCACATTTTCTGACCTTTATTGTAAAAATATGCCACTTAATAGAGAAGTAGCAGCCTCTGACTGAGGTAGTACAGTGTTTCATGTGTCCTAATCTATCAGGCCACTATTGTTTCTCAAATCAGAAGCCCCCTAAAAGACTTGAAAGACCTGGAAATATCCTACAAGTGCAATAGAAAGCATGTAAAAGGAGATAATCTCTAGCACAGCTACTGGAATTTTGATTTGGTGAGTGTCCAAATGTCTGAGCTCACCAGACTTGCTATGCACACCTGGAGGTGCAGCTGATCAAATGGAATAAGCAGAAAGTGAGACACCGTTTTTAAAATGGTATCAGAATTGGTGGAAGTAGAAATCCAAAGTTGATAGCACCTCAATCTTTCTTGTGTAACTCCTGAAATATGTTTGATACCAGCAAAGCAAGGCCTTTTACTAAAACACTACCTCCCTCTGTCTGCAAAATAGAGTCCTAAGATACACTGTTTCAAGAGGTAAGACAAAGAAATACTGAGAAAAAATGATAAGTTTTTAGTGAACAGAAAAATAGTAAAACAAATCTTGATTTACTTCTCATCTCAGATAATTTACCAGATATAACATTAGTTTGTTGACATAGTCTTTCAGGACTTTCATGAATTCCACCGTGAAGCATATTCAACATGTTCAGTGGCTATATCTGACCAATGCACTTTTTGTGTATGTACTAAGCTGACATCAAGTGTGATTATCGTACAATATCTGTTATATTTCTTTATCCCAGGTAAAAAATCATAAAGGAGAAAAAAAAAGAAGAAGAAAATAAATTTATGCCTTGCCAAAAACATGACAGAGCTCTCTGAGCTGCCCCTGATAGATTATTACCTAGCAAATGCACATCACGGATCTTTTCCAGAGCCAAGTCACAACCCAGAAGCTGACTCTGTGACCCAAAGTTCAGGTGTCTATAACATAAAACTGTATTCACCATGTGTTTACCCATTGATTGCTGGAATAAAACACCTCCCTTGTTCCTGGGCCTTGTAGATAAAAAAAGCAGAGGAGACTGATTATCAATGGCTGCTCCTAATCACAGATGATTCATCAGTGCTTATGAAACAAAACAAAAAATATCCAAGCAAAGGCCAGGAAAAAAATAGAGCAATAAAGGACTTGACCAGGCCAATAAGTTAGAGAAATAGACAAAATTGTTGTAAATGAGGTTTTTGTATCTTGTATATTTTTTCCATACCTGTAACTGCAGTGACTCTTTTGGTTTACAACTACTGCAGAAATAACACAGCAGAAAGCCTTGCAGATTTATCCCACTCTGGCTGCAGGTCCACACTGGAGTTTGATAATGACAAAACCAAGGTTTCCAGTGTCGGTGGCTGATACTTTTCTATCCCTTCCGCTTTGCTGATCCAGCTGATTTGTATTTTAACAGCAACTCTAGCTGTAATTCAGCTTAAAAAGAACACCTCTCCATGAAGGGTTTTTTAACTGTAGAGTAGGTGGAATCACAATCTGCAGGCATTCCAGCAATTTACGATATGGTATTACACCTCATTTCAATAGTGACTCATTTAGTCTAGTAGACTAATAGTGATTTGCATCAACCTTTCCACCTTCATCAGCTCATTGCCTGATTTTACAGTCCTACCCACAGATGATATTTTACTTTCTTACCTAGGCTGGTAATTGTTTCATATTATACAAGGGACAGTCAAGGAAGGTATAAATTCAATGCAGACTCAGGGAATAAATGAAAACAGTAAAATGAGTTTTATATATATAGCTTAATCCATGAAAATGTAATTTTTTCAAATGGTCTCTAAGTAGAAATAAAGTTTGTCCCTTTTTTTTAAGCTGAAATTCCAAGTTTGTTTTTGTTGGGTTTTTTTTCCAAAAGAGCAGTCTTTTCCTTTAGAAACATTGAGATTTTTTTATCAGTTCTGGTTTCAACAAGATTGGAAAAGCTATTAGCTGAAATACTAAATAGATCACATGAAAATGGAAAATATAATACTACACTGCATGACAGAATATAAAAAACAGATTAAAGTAAATTATGAAACTGAAAGAATTTTTCATTCTTTAAATGAAATATCTAACAAAGAACAAGGAAAATATTTGTACACTGGTGAGACAAACTGAGAGGAGAAATAATCCATTTATTCTTTACCCTTTGAGAAATGTCATCAAAAGATATTTTATTCTGCAGTATTTCCAAAAAAAACATATGGTATGGGGGTGGGTGGAGGGAGTGTTTAGAATTCCTCTCTGAAGAACAGATGCTTTGACCAATCCTGCTTATGGTCAGTATCCATTATTTAAAGAGGCATTTATATGTAAGGATTCCACATGTAAGATAAGGATCCAGCAGCATTAAGAACAGACACTGAAACAGCCCCTAAGAATTCATAGCTTTATATTTTCCAGGTACAAGTCATAAGCAAGGATGCAAAAATCTGTACCAATAACAATGAACGTCTGTAATGGAATCAGAAGAGTCACTATACCTGACTTTTCCTCCAGGTATCACCCTCAGCTTGAGGCAAACTGACTCTCTTACCCAGTAGACTTTTTGGATCTCCAGAGAACAGTGCTGGTGTTTTCATTCTTGCATGCTCCAGTAGGACAGATAAGATTTTTGTTTTCATACTGGCCTCATTGATTTTGTAAGCACTGTAGAAGTAGATTTAAACGCTTGGACAGTCTAGGGCTCTCCAGGTTTAAAATGTCCTGCTTAGTTTTCTTGGTTAGGCTCTTGCATTTCTGTTTCTTCCTTTCACTTCATTACCCTCTTTGATTTTCCCTAATCTTTGTTGACCTTTTGAATGCTCCCCTGAGGACTGGTGATTCATTTTAGGACCTAATCACTATTTTCTGATGGCCCTCCAGCCTTCTTAAATGTCCCCTAACTGCTACCAGCCCAAGCAGGTACACTTTGAGCCTCTCCTGCTCATCCGTTTTCCTTCTTCATAGAATAGTTTTCCTGCCTATTTCTCAGCTGCCCTCTGCCTGTATATATACACATGGGAGAAGATGTCTATAAAGAGGTGGAGAGCCTGAGGGGATTCTTGGTAAATTGGCTAGTATTCCGGAGTCAAGGTTTTGGTAGGCAGAAGCCCAAGACAAAGGGCAGACAAGGGACACAGACAGAGAATAGAATTTATATGAAACTGACAAACAAACAAGAAAAAAGTGGAGATATATATTTCTATGAAAACTAGATCAAGATGGGAGAACAGCAACAAAACATAAAGAATGACACCTCCTCACTGTTAAGCCTTGTTAAACTGCAACATTTCAAGCTAAAAAAACCCCAAAAAAACCCAAAAAACAAAACAAACAAAAAAACACAAACAACAAAAAAACATTTAAAATAGCAGCAGAAAAATAATATTGTTGAACTACTTTCTAGGGTACAGTGCAGACAGACCATTGGCAAAGGCTATTTGTGTCTTCTTCCACAATTCCATAAATACTTTTCAAAGATCCACAACCATCAGGCCACACTAGGCAATTGACTTTTCTCTGAAGGATTTTAATTCATGTATAAAATAGAGACAGAGATCAAACTCAGAATGAACAAAAAGGCAGTAAGTTGAATACAAGAGCTTCCACATTTGACGAGGTTAAAAATAGTTACACAAAAAACACAACTGACAAGCAAGAAAGAGAAGACAAAACACAGAAGTATAATTTGCACCTAATAAAAACATGATCACAAGGAATCCCACTTCCACAAGGAAAAGTGAATATCTTATGCTTAAGCACCATTCTATGACATGACAGATCTCCAGCTGTACATGCTGCGTAGAAATAAAGCAATATTTCTCTTGAAACATATTTCCCTTTGTCTTGATACAGATGTGCCTTTAGGGTAGGGCTTGTGTAACTTAAAATTGTGGTTTACCTAATATTGCCATCTGGTGGCAGAACGGTCAATTCCAAAACAATCCGCTTTGGAAGGAAGGTACTGTTACAAGATTTATACACTATTGCAAAAAAAAAGAGTTAACGAAAATACCATGCTAACAACAGCACACCAGGAAATGGAGTCTAGTCTGCAGGACAACACATGCCCCAAATATTCAGTAAATTGTGAATGCATGAACACAAGCCAATGGAACACTGAAGTATTGGGAAAAGTCACAGACAGGACATGCCAGCAATATGCAAGACACAAACTAACAGCTTCTAACTGATAAATAATAATAATAATAGCTAGAAAATAATAAACATCTTACCAATTACAATATGTTAATTGACATAACACAGATCACCACCTCCAATAAGCTTAACACAAAATGCACACCGCTCTTGGTGGTTAGGAAGCTCCATCAGAAACATCTGTCCCTTAGCCTGAAAACCTGATGAGTGGCTTAAGCAGGGAAAGCTTAAAAGCAACATAAATGTTCCTCAGATCTAACCTAGGTGTCTTACAGTTAGTCTGACTTTATCATCCTCCATTCCCTTGTCAGTCATCAAGGAAAAATAATTACTGCCACAGGCAATTTATTCTACCCTAAATCTGCAGCCAAGGTACGCCCGAAGTTGTCTATTTGTCTTCAGTGACTGTGAAAGGAGCCTAAGGAGATCAGCTTATATTAACATCAACCTCAACTGATCTCACTGCAGGCAGCCATGAGACAACTCAAGAAAAGCTCAAGGGCAAAATTTACTAACATAGAATTCTACAGTTGCCTAAATGCGTAACCTGAATTCACAAGCATTGAACTTAATACCTCGTTCTCAATAGTTAAAGCTTCTCCCTGTGTTTTCTCATTTTCAAAAAATGAAATGTGATTTGTAACGTGAGAATGATGCCAAAACTGGCGGAAAGCCAAAAAACAATAAATTATTTACCTGTTAGGTAGTCACAGGGCATATAGGACATGCTATTGGGCTTCTTATGTAAACAACATTTGGTAGGTGTAAAAAAACCTCTTATTTTCATATGCCTGATGTATCCACAAGTTTGGTGATCAGCAAGGAGGGCAAAAATTTTGGTCACCTTGAATGTGACTTCAGCTAAAATGAACTGAACTTGATAGCAGATCCTGAGTTCTCTTCACTGACTGGAGAGGGAATGCTTGGTGAGTGCACCAGGCAGACACCTGGGCATGTTTGACTCAGTGCCACCTGGACACTGCTAAGTGTCCTCATCTGCCTCCAACTTCCACTTCAGTTATACAGAAGCATTTAAAGATGCAACCTGTAGCCACCAGAAGATCTCAGTGAGAAGACAAAACACAGAGGGAACTTTTTACCAAAAAGAAAGCATGATTAATGATCATATAGGAATATATGAAGATTGAAGGATCTCAGGTTAGGTCAGTAAGAAAGGGCAAAATCATTTGGTTTTGTTTAAATAATGGGAATGTGGAGAAGACATAATTTTTAGACACTTTTGCTACATTTTAGGTTATGAGTCCATATGTATTATACGGCTTGAAATGTCAGCTAATAAGGCATGTATAAATTGATTATTAGCCAGTATTTTGTATTTCAAATCTGTTTTCAATCAAAAGCTATCAGACTAATTTTCAAACCATAATATGATCCTGAAAGATTTTTATCAGCACTGAAAAGAGTGTGTGGGTAGAAAAGGTGTTTGACATAGCACAAACTGCTTGAATCTGACAGAACAAGAACTGTAAAGTCCCTTATACACCCCACTTTAAAAGCTCACCAGGAAAGATAAATGTTTGCAATAGTTCATGCCAAAAGTCCTTCTAGAGCAGTATCTTCTGTCCAACAATGGGTAAAAAATGGATTTATGACAGAGTTAAGGAGGGAGCAGCAATATATCTCCCAGAGTACTCAGCCACCTTCCAGAGTTCTCAGCTTAGGGCCTTCTTGAATCATGGTTATTTGACAGCCCCTTCTGGATTTCTTTTCCACGAAGCACAGGATGAAGAGGCATCACCTCCTGTAACAGCAGAACTTGTGATACAGAACTCCAATCACAAACACAAATTCACCAACTGAAAAATGACAGCCTAGTGAAAAGAATGTAATCTTTCTCTGTAATCATTCTCTGTAATCACAGAACTTGATATAACTGAAAAGCACAACTTTTCACCATTTGGGTGTGTTATACCTCTATATCTCTTCCTAGCTTATAACAGTATGGTGGATTCACACAGAATCAGTGCTTTGATTTTTCTGCCCTCTATGATATTTTGGGAAAGTTTTTTCCTCAAAAAAAAAAAAAACTTGTAAAAACTTTGACTAACTTTTATTATACGGTTTTTAACAGCTTTCTGCACCTTGAGAAGGACTTAATGTGAAATAGTTTTTCTTGACTTAGAATCGTATGAAAGCCACAGGTGGCATCACTTGAATCATGCCACTTCTGTCTCTGCACTCAGGAGAATTTTTTTTTTCCTGAGAAAACCTTTCAAAAATACCTAGGAAAAAACATAATGGAACATTTAGTGTTAATGGTTGCACAGGATAGCAAAAGCACAACCTAGGGTGAGTAGAGAAAGGTATTGAGTCTCAGGATTTGGGTATATGCTTTGAGGTTAAGGATTAGGAAAGAGTCACTGGGCTAAGAATCAGAGGTAGGGCTGATGGCTTTGTGCTCGGACCTAGGGTGAGGGCAGAGCAGAGGGCATGCCTCCATCTCTGTTCCACACACGTCCCCATCTCTTCTCACCGCTCTGCTGGCTGAGCTCCCTCCTGCCCAGCCTCCACCCCACAGACAATCAGCTGCTTCTACAGAGGGCCCCTCACAATAAACAGATAAGTGCTTTCCCTCTAATGTGCATCTCCCTCTCCAATCCCATGGTCTCCCTGCTCCCCTGACTGCAGAAGGGGCTTCGGTAGGGCAGAGGGTTAGTGGATGGATTTTGTGTTCATGGTGGCCTCTAGGGTTGGCCTGTGTGGGAGGAGGTCATGGACTGTGCAGTGCCAGACTCAGCCCATGCACAGTGAATGCACTTTATGTCAGAACCAGAGGAGTTTCTAGAGCCCCTGAAGAGAGAGGTTAGGTAGGAACTGCTGAGGCAAAGGGACAAGAAAAGAGACAATTATGAGCAGAAGACACAAGAGAAAATGACAGAGAAGAAGGGTGAAAAATAAGGAAAAATGCCAAAAATTGGCAGCCTGAGTGCTGGAGAAAAAAGAGCAACCTGAGCAAGGGCTGTAAACAAATATCAAACTGAACAGGGAGAGCAAGAGGAATCTAAAGGACTCTAAAGGACTTTGGTTGGTGGAGGAAATGATGTTGGACTAGTTAAGAAAAAGGAGCATAAAGATAAAAGGACCTGCTACACACCAACCTCAGTCTTCTGCATCACCCATTGCCTCACCAAAGGATCATAGCATAACACACAGCAAGTGGATTACAGGCATGAAAGGCATGAGAGCAGAAATGCCCAGAGGGTAGCCAAGGCATTTTCCCTGCTTGTTGGAGTTTTTTGTTGTTGTTGCTTGTTTGCTTTTGGGTTTGGGGGTTTTTGTTTTTTATTTTGGGATTTTTGGTTAAGGTTGGGTTTTGGTTTTTTTTTTTTTGGGGTGGGGAGGAGGATGGGGATGGCAGGAGGGCAGTTAATACTAGGATCAATAATAAAAAATTCTGTCAATTCACACTAATTCAAATTTCCTGACATGAGCCTGGAGCTTTTGCCCATTACAATCATCTTCCCAGGCATTTGTTCAATAACCTCATAAACCCTGCTCTCCTGGTGGGCCTAACGCATGTGAGCTAAGATTAAGAAAAGACTCTTGGACCTCAGGCTTAGAGTGACGGTCTGAAGACCTTAGGTTAGGGTGACTAGGGCTTCAGGCATCTCATTAGGGTTTCTGCTTAGGGACTTGTATTCAGGCCAGAGCTGGGGATTGAACTCCCCTTTGAGGCTTAAAGACTTAGCCTTTGGAATTCAGGAAAGGCTTCAGGTGAATATTCTGGGCCTGGTTAAGGTTCCTGGTAAGGGGGTAAGTTATGGGCTAGCTTTTTTCCTGTTTAGTATATGTTAGAGAAACTACCTTTCTCAGTCAGTCTTATTTTGGCTGTGTTATACAGAGCAACTCTTTGATTTTCTATTTCTGATTTTGGTTCAATCTTAATTTCATTTAGTATGTTTATACTAGTTTAATATTTTTTCTCGATTCTTTTGATCATCTATTTATAATTTGCCTTGAAGTTTGTGAATGGTTGAAAAGTTCTACTGTCTCATAACTGAAGGCAGGAGCCAGGACATATTGCCTGTGATGCTAATTAAAACCTGTTATGGCAAACGGAACCAGAGACAGTGCCCACAAAAACTGCATTTCTCGCTTGTTGCCAGCAAAGGGAGCTGTTAAGCCCTTCAAACTGCCTCATCCCAATGACTAGTAGGAAACGGGAACCTGAACTTGAGTGTTATCACTGCAATGAATGTGTCCAAGTAGCTTGTTTATTGCCTGGGCTTCTCTTGTTGTTTATACATAATTTTTTTTCCCCATGATGGTTTATTCCACAATTCTTCACATACATCACTGATAAAAGCTAAAACTCCTTTCACAAGAAGACGGAAAAGCCTTGTGGAAATTTCCTAACTTTCAATCACATAGTAGCAATAACTGAATAAAAGGAAGATTAAAAACCTCTAGGTGAGATCAAATTCTGATTAGGCATTTGTCTGTATCCTTTTGTGGTACATTTGCATTGTGACTAATAAACTTTTGTTCTTCAGTAATAATTGCATGTTACCTCCTTGAGGCAGTGGTGAAATTCTTCTGCTTTCAAAAGATAGCTGCAATGACCATACTGCAACACACTAGTTGCATGAAGGTTAGGGTTGATAAATCATTAATTTTCTTTTTTGATCTTTCATCAACTCACTGTACACTTAATAAAGAATAAAAAGTTCCTTTTTAACCCTTCAATGAAAATCCAAAAGATAGGAAAAAAAAGTGGATGTCTACAAATGTAAAGGTGTTACTTCCCTGTGTTCACTCACCTCTTAAACTTGAGCTGTCTGTCCTAACAGTGCCGAGACTAAGCTTTGCTGTGTAAAGGTGTCTTTTGGCACATATTAATAGCATTAGAGATGATCTATTATTTATTCAGCATATGCTAAGTGTACCAGAGCATTAAAAAAACACACTGAAAATCTTCACTCATTCTGTAACTATGACCAAGGGACTACATTTGTATGACAGAAACAAAAATGTGCAAAGCAATTTGAAATGAAAAACCAAAAAAATATATGTGATCAAATGACAATGGAGCAGCAAGAGAAGAATGACTCAGACTGAAACACAGGCAAATTGCTTGTTGTTTAAGCACTTGGGGTGCAAGCTGGATGCAAGGGTCTGAACGGCAAAACTGTGATTACAGCCCCAGAGTTGTTTTGTGAAAACCTGTCAAAAAGACATGGGGACACATAGAACTAGAATAATTCAGGCATGTTGTTTTTTTGAGGAAATACTCTTTTTCCAGCTGAAGCTATTAATTACAATTTGAGCTGATTTAACATTCCACTGTAAATTAGATGAAAGGATAACGTACTCTTTCCATTAACAGCTCAGCTCCTGACTTTGCCCTCAGTCCTTGTTTTGAGCTCACTCCAGCCCCACTGGACTCACAGAAACAATCCTCTTTGTTAAACTTTCATAAAAATTCATTTCCCCTTCTCATCCCTCCCTCTCACACCCACAAAGAAAACCCACACCAAACCAAACCAAACCAAACCAAACCAAACCAAACCAAACCAAACCAAACCAAACAATAAAACCAAAACAAAACAACCAAAAACAACCCACAAAAAGCCCTGAACTGTTTTGTGGCAGGAAGTTATTTTTGAATCTACTTAAGCCAGCCCCAGAGATGCCTCAAGAGACAGGACCATTCACCTGAAACGAGGGTGAAGAAAGATTGGTGGTACTGCACCATGTGGCTTCACTCTTAGCTCCTGGCATAACTGAAAGAGACAATTGATAAGGAATTCGCTTCCACAGAAGTCAAAATAGGACTTTTTTTCTTACAGGTAGGATCTTCTCTTAAAAGAAAAAATAGAGGCCCTCCTAAGGACATTTGCAGTTATCATGACTGAAAGAGTGTATGAGGCCACTAGACTGAATCGAGTTAGCTAATTCAGAATTGTCACATTCTTCTCCTTCAGGTTATTATTATACTGTCCTCTCTTCTTTCGGCTGCAGCAGCCCAGGCTCCTGAGTTTTATATTGTTTGACTGATTTTATATCTTTTAGGGTTGGACTCGATGATCTCAAGAGTCTTTTTCAACATGTAATCATGTGATATTATGGTTCTATGCTTTTAAAAATGTCTTGATTGTTTCCATTTTTCTTACATGTGTATACTCCTGTATAACCTACCTGTGCATCCCAATATGTCTGTGACGACATAAATGTGGAAACAGCATACAAGAATTTAGAAAGCCCTTGACTAAACAGTTATGTCTTGTTTCAGTCAACTGCAGTGAAAAGACACTGCATGAAAATACCTCAGTGAATCCAGGCCAGCTTCTTGAAAAAACATCTCCTTTCTCATGCCACAAATGCCTCAAGGACACTTTTCTTTTTCACCTTTCCCAGGTTGCTAGATATATATGCACCATTTCTATTTCTCACAATATTTCATCAAGAGAAAAAGCACTGTGTGACTCTGGGGCAACATAATCTGGAAAAAAACAGGAACCTGGACATCATGAAACCAGAAAATCACTGGTTGGCAGAAAAGTTTTCCAAAAACAAACATCCTTTCAATCATATAAAGATCTAGGGGTTATTGGCCTCTGCTGATATGAAAATCTTTAAGAGGAAGAAAAAGCCCTTTTGAAGAGATAGAAGTCTTTGAGAAAAGTCCTCCACCCTAAGTGAGCAGATATGGATTTTATCATGTTTCCAGAAAAACTCTGCTTTTATAAATTAGCCAAGTAAAAATTATATTTGCAAATATGTGGCTTCTGAGCTCCAGTGCAGCAGTAATAATAAGGCACAAAGCAGTAAACAAAACACCTTAGATTATAAATTCTGAACTACGTATGTATCATTGAAAACAAGTGAATATATTTCATCTTCAGTGGAGGTGCACTTCAAAAAAATCTGCTAAAACTCTGGCCTCATGTAAATCAACTGAAGAAAAAAATGATTTTATTAGAAACTATAGAAGTATATAGAAATATATGCATAGAGCTGAAGGGAAATTTTTAGATTCTGTCTTTCCTTTCCTCACATAAGGGAAAAATTAAAGGCAAAGTTAATGTTCGACAAGGAAAATCCATAGGTTGTCACTTAACTGTGACCAAGAATGTGGTACCTGTATTCTTACTATCCAAATTAAGTAAAGAGACATATTCTAGAGAATAGAGATCATCAATAATTATGCAAAAAACACTTCTGTGCCTTGCTAGGCTATGGAAAATTCCATCCAGTCAGTTCATGAGAAAATTTGAAACATTAAAAGGGATTATAAAAAATGGAGATTGGAACATCAAAGTGAAAGACATTCCTAGATAATCAAGCCTTTTCCTCTCCTACCATGGGAAGCAAGATTTTTATTTATTTTCTGTAAATGCAGCACCTTCCATCTTTAATCCATTCAGTTTCTCTATTTTTTTAAATTATTTCTTTCCAGGTTGAGAAAAATCTTCTAATTTCTAGTCCTAAATTACTCATAGCCAGTCTATATTTATTTATTGAACTTACATGCCAGGTATGTAAATATTTCTTCTCCTCACCTCACATTTTACTATCAGAAGTATTATCTCCCCTCAGGTCTCATTTCATTAAGCAGAACGAACCATGTCTTGCTGGTCCTACTCTGCCAAAGAATCTACACACTATGTCTGCACTTCTTCTGACTTGATTTAATTTTTCTTGAATATGGATGATCCAAATGAGGTGCAATATTTCAACCACTGATAAAATTTTAAAGCTGTGTTATCTCCTCTATGTCCTCCACTTAGGCACTGGAGTGCTTAATAGAGCTGTCAGGGTAATCCAGATTCCCAGAGACTGGCAGGGTGGTTCAGAAGATTTACATAGGCATGTAGGCTCTGTAAACAACTAAGAAAGAAGAATTCTTTTGAAAGCTGAATGCTTGTGTCTCTGACTGTGAACAGCATGGTAGCTTGGTCCACCAGGGATGAGAGCAGGGACCTCCCATGCACTAAAACCCCACAGACTCCCTGGATGCTCGGTTTGCTTTTTAGAAACTATAAAAGTTTCAATCTTGTTAATTTTTTTTCTGTGAGAGGAACAAGCATGGATTTTCCTGAAGCACTGTGGTAGTGTGTCCAGGTCTGGACTCCCCAGTAAGAGAGACACAGGCATACTAAGGACCACCAAGGTGCTGAAGGGCCTGGACCAGCTCTTCTGTGAGGACAGGCTGAGAAAGCAGGGACTGTTCAGACTGAGGAAGAGTCGTCTCAGGGGTGATTTCATCAAGGAATATATAAATACCTGAGGGGAAGGTTCTGTTTAGAAATGCATTATCTTTTGCATGAACTCTAAGAGTATCACAGTCTTCATGTTTTGACATGAACAGTTTTTCAGTGCTACAAGACTTCACGTACTAGAACTGGACCAGTACTGATCCTCAGAGCAATACAGCTGAGTCTGCCAGACTCAGACATCTTAAGGCTTTGCTTTCATCCTAAATATAGGAAGCATAGGTATTTTAATTCAATCAAACCAACAATTTGAGACACCAACAAGCCACAGAACTGACTTTTGTCTTCTCCTTTTGTCCTAGATGTCTGACAAAAAATCACACACCAAAAAATGCAAACAAACCAAGAATTAGTCTTCAATCTGATGTTAAGAATCAGCTTCCTTATATTTTTTCATCTCAGTCAGCCTAGATTTTGTTGCAGGAAAATGGGAGAAATTTATGCTTCTTGGGCATTATGACTTAAAGTAACACCATTTGTTATACATTTTTCCTCCACCTGGGTCCATTTGTTCCTCACTTGTATGTAGAGAAAGAGACGAGCAATAAAGTCAGGTTTCTAAACCTATTTTATCATAAAATTCAGTGGAGGAAATAATCATTTAACAAACAACAACCATAACAAAAAGAACAAATTAACATGAAATATCCAGGTTGTTCTGAAACTTAGCCAGGACTGCTCTCTTTTCATCTTCCACATCTACCGAAACTAAAAAGATTATTCCTGAATTTAACATTGAGATAAATATGGCTGTCACCACACATTGCATATTTGCAGGTTGTTTATAATGACTTTTACAACTGGAAATTAATTTCAGAGCACTACAGAAGAAAGACAGAGAATATACTTATCCTTTAGAAAAATTGTTATAGTTAAGTTTCCAGGATTGAAGTAAGCTGGATTTTAGTCTAAACCTTCCTCTAATGAAATATTAAAAAAGACAGAGAACATTCTCATTTCGGTCAATCTAGTAGATTAGTCATGTATGGGAAGTAGTGCATACAGATATTTTGCTGTGAAAATGCTGCATTTATAGCCAGTGTAGGTTTATTTCACTGTTTTAGTGATAACAGAAAAATCTGGTTACAGTAACTCCCTGCTTGCTACCATGTTGGACCATATCAGTTTCCCAACAGGGCACATTCCCATCCCGGCAGAAATGAAGGAATAAGAGCAGCATGGTCAAATGAATCTCTCTCTAATTTAATGCATTAGATTTCCTCCATTAGATCTACTGTAAATCTAAACTACTGTTTTACCTCTACACCCTGCTCTCTTCCTACTTAGAGTGGGCAAGATTAATACCACCTGCAGATCTCCAATGACTCACTTTAGCTCTGACTTTATGCTGCAAAGAGCTGCCTTAAAATAAAGCCTAAATCTCAAGTAGAGAATTAGATGTCAGAATTTTAACATTATGGTTACCCCAACTACTATTTCAAAGGGGAGAATCATGACAAGAACATTTTACATAGCAATTGAAATGCTACACAGCTCATTTACATCCTAAATTAAGCTACTGACTGAGCTTGTGTCTTAAAATACTTGAAAAGAGTATTTTTAATGAGATTTGCATATTGTTCTAAGGAGGAAAAGTCTACTACCAGCAATAAAAAATACAGTAATTCCAGTTAGGAAAAAAAAGTGTTTTTTAAATAACTTCCTGAGAGTCTTTACAAATGCTCTAAGTTTTTGCAGTTAATGCTTAGAGTATTTTTCTTTAATGAGAAAACAGTGAGGATGTACTTGGCTCAGAAAATCTATATACAAAGCATCCAACCACATTAAAAATCTGTGGATCAGGTTTATAGTAGCACTGGGAGTAGGATTTTTTTAAAATACATTAGGATAGAGCCATTCAAAAATTGTATGATTTTGGTGATTTACTTTTCCCCATTTCTGATTAAGAAATCCAATTAAGTATAATTGCTTCTTTCTTATACTATGTGAGTTTATATTTGATTTCCCAGCCTGAGAAAGTTTTGGCTGTGGTTTGCAGTCCAGGAAACTCCAACAAAAGATTATAGAAAATGGGCCAATGCCATCACGTAGAATATAAAATATGGAACACTTAATAAAATCCACTTGAGATACAATGGATGACTCAGGTTTAGGATAAGTGGTAGCAGAGATAAGAATAGTAATGGATGGTAGCACATTGTTCAGAATAATCACTCAAGCAGTTACGGGAAGAGTCTTCCCAAAATACGCAGCACATGGCCCAGGCTGCATCATGCTCTTATCAGCTCAAACTCAGACCTAACTCCCAGGTTGTACATTTGTGTTAACTCTCAAGATCACCATCACTATTGATATAACCCCTAAATTACAACAAGTTCAGTACAAAGTATCCCGTCTCTGACGCAGAATTTGTGCAGGACCCTGGGCATGCTGCCCAAAAGTCTGCTCTCAGGTTCCTGACTAACAAAATGGGTACTGTCATCTCTGGGACAAGAAGTTGTGCTGAGGATAAACATGTGGTTCTCTGAAGAACAGATATAATTTCTGGTGTTCAAGGCATGACGAAGAAAATTCAGTCAGTCATTTCCAATTTTAGCTTCATCCAGTATAAAAACAAGGGAGCCGGGCTGTGGAGTACAAGTCAGAGCAGAGAGCCAGGAGCGTCCTGCACAGTTGATGGGGAGGACAAACAATATCTAAAAACCCAGTCATGAGTTTGACTTGCTGGTAAGAAAATCTAAGTGCCTAATCTCCTGGGCTGAGCTGCATCCCCAGCTGTTTCTGTCAGCCAAAAATGCTTTTCAGAGCACAGGCCCCTGAGTGAGCAGGATATGTAATTTGAAAATACACCTGCTGGTTGCAGTAGCACCCACATTTGTACAACAGCACTAATCCAGAAAACAGCTTTAGGAAGACTATGGTCTGAAATATCTTAGACTAAAAATCCATCTATCCCTGCTGGCAGTGGCCAGTGTAAATTCTTCCCTGGGTACTTTGACAGAACAACAATTTTTGACTCATGATGTTTAAGCCAGAGATGTTGTCCCTAAAGTATTTTTCTTTTAGCCACTCAGACAGCCCCTTTCAGAACCCTTCCAAACTCTCAGCATCTACAGCAGCCTTATGAAAATATCATGAAGAACACCATCTGAAGAAACATCGCCTGTTTTCCTAGTTTGAATCAGTGCCTTGCTGGTTTCAATAAATGCTATCTATATTGTAGGCACAGTATAATGGACAAAAACAGTGCTGGAACCAGGAAAGAAAGTGCTCATGTTGGAAAAAAAAGAGACAGGCAGGGCCAGTTTTGATCTGTATTAATATCAAAAGTTTTGAGGACGTTAACAAAATAGTTGTGATTACAGAAGCCTTGCTGTGGCACAGGCAGGTGATTATGACTGCCATAAAAAATGAGCATAGAATAATAAATTAATGCTCTCTCATTAAAAAAAAATCTATTTTTTTCTCATTTTAAGATCCTTCAGTTGTAAAAAATATAAAAACCAATACCAGGAGATAATCACTATTTTGTATTTCCAGTATTTATAAACACTGAAACAGCAGCATCTGGGAGCTTACACAGTACAAGAAGATGCAGGTCTTAGTAAAATAATCTCTGTGTAGTCCCTCAAAATGAAATATAAACCATCTCCAAGCAACTTACAGCTGACAGTACACACAATATTGAACACATCTTTTCTACATGTATTAACTTTAACATTGGCTTCATTTTCCTTAAATGCCCTCTTATAAAGAGAGCTGATAGCAGAGCCAGCTACTGCTGAGCTGAAATATTTCTTTGCTTATTTGACCTGCATGGAATAAAAGAAGCATGGAAGAAGCTGCACAGTTTTACTCAGTTACTTCTCACATACATAATTGTCCAGAATTCAAATATAAGAATTTTACTATCACAGCTAAAAAACAGTAAATGAATACAGTTTATCTAAATTAAAAAAAAAAAAAAAAGGCATCTCTATTACTTAGAAAGTTTTAATTCTCACCGTTACAAGAAAGGTGATAGAAAAAGAGGATCTAGTATTCCAGTGCTGACTAATTTCAAATTAACAACACAAACTCTGTGCTCATTTTTCACAAACTTTTTAGGAATTCCCAACAATATATGGTATATGGAATGTATGCTTTTTCCACACAAAGCAAACAATAATAAGTTTCCAGTTTGGGCAACTCAGCAATTAGGTGACGGCTACAGACAACTGCAGCTAAATGTAACCTGGGAAAAGATACATAGATAAAATATCTCTTTGGGGCTCTTTCAGTGTGACTGCATATGAAAGTGAAAACAGCTTTGTTTTCAAAGAAATAAAAGATTAACCAGAAAGCAGATCATATTATGCTATGGCCCTTTTTACTCTGTCGGTACAGATTGTAATAGCTACAGAAATTTACCTCAATATGACAAGTAAAGCAGAATGCAGGAAATCAATGAAGTTTCTTGCTGGCTTATTTTTTTTTAACTTCATAAGAGAATTCATAGATTAATCCAAATTGTCAAACATGTTATGTCCTTTAAACTTAAAAAAAAAAAAGATTTTCTAAGGATACAGAACAATATGTATATACATATTATGCATTTATCTTTGTGCTGCTTGTAAATACTGTTTTAAGGCTGCATGAATATATTATATTGAAAGGGAAAGCTGCATGCACAAGTTTCTTATTAACACAGTATTTCTGCATATGTTAATTCTGAACATGGAGATGCTTTCACCAGACTGGGTATAGGACTGATTTGCAAACATTATCATCCCAATTCATCTGAGATCCCACATGGCCCTCAGCTTCCACTGCAGAAAAACCTGAGTTCCCATAAGCTTCACATCAGATCTGCCCGTCCTGTAGTGAAACTCCTAGCACCTTTGGAGATTTCAAATGACACTTGATGATGCATTTTGGCAAGCAAACCAAGCTCTAAGTGTTAACAGTCTATGTCTCAGGCTAAGCTTCCCTCAGCTGTAGCCCATGGAAACAATCCAGTGGGCAGCAACACTGACTTTGTATAGTTCGAGAAAAAACTTGAGGATTTATTTTACTGCTCATAAGACTCCAAGACCAGCTCAAATTTAGAATATAACTTCCCTGAACCAAAGTTAGGACAGGCACTCAAATCTCCTCCATATACCACAGTCTCTTTCTTCTCATGTGAATATAAACAATGATCTGCTTAATGCTCTGATAAACAAGTGCTTCCTTTGCAACTTGCAACCTCACACAGCAAGCAAGAGAAAAATTTTAAAAGCTACAAAAAGTTCTGTTTCTTTTTTTCCCCTTCAAATTGATCATGGCACACACAAGAACTCAAAGGGTCATTGAAATCAGGACCATTTTTGGAGTTCCAGAAAAACAATTAACAAAATAAAGCAGTCACCAAGGGATAGTTGCAACAATTTGACTGCCAGAAGGTGTAGCCAGAGTACCTTTGGTTGAGATGGACAGTAAAGAACAATTCTCTATAACCAATTTCATTGATAAATGGGAACGTGATGGGGATTGAACGTGATTGTACCTTCAGAGTAAAATATCAGTACACATTTATCTTCTTGTGATAGCCTGACAAGTGTAAAAATAGATTATGTTTTGTGAAGCCACAGACCAAACAGCACCCAAACAGCACCATAGCACCAAATTTATTTGTTCACTTGGTAAAACAGCATAAAACTAAGCAGTGCAAAGATATCTCACAACAATAGTTCCCCCATTTAACAAAGAATAAAACAGACAAATTCTGTTAGAAAAGAAAGTAAAAAGGAGTTGAAATAAGTACTTTGAAAAGAAAAAGAACTCTTACTGTGAGCTGTGCAATTAATTTTGGTCAGTAAAGTGTGCAAAACTCTGTTCTCCTATCCAATTTACCATTGTTCAGTTGTCAGACTAGATCAATTCTAATTAGAATTTGCTACTTTTCCTGAAGTTGTTTGTGATCTGTCATGCTAAAAATATTCTAGCAAGTAAAAGTCTTGTATCTGCAGATTGAAATCTGCAGAAAAAATTGCTCTGCTATATTTTTAGACTTGAAGATGCTTTCTTATGAAACAAAGCAATATCAACTATTTGTTGTTCTTCTTCCGCTTAACACCCCTTGGCCTGAAAGGTTATGGTAACTTGATTAGTGTTTTGTCTTTGAGAATGATCAAAAAACTTATAGAAAGAGTAAACTTGTCTTTTTACAATCAAAACTATTTAACTTGCATATTCTTTTCAAATTCACATGGTCATAAGTAGTCATAAGTACCACAATGAATTTAGTCTATTTTTTTGCATTCCTTAAATACTATTTTGTTTATGTTTACATTATGCATGATTGACAATATCATTAGTGTCCTTGCCAGTATCCTATCAAAATTATTAGCCTCAGCATCCTCAAGATCCCATTAGAACATCTCCTTCACTCAGAAGTAAAAAGATTTTATAAAAAGCAAAGTCTCATGAATTAAACACCTTTCACTCTGCCAAAGTTAATTTCTTTCTATTTTCCCATTTCTATTATAACAATTAGGAAACCTTCAAATCATTCAAGCTTCTAAAATGTAATTGTTTTCTAATTAAGCCACTAGAATTATTTTTGAGCAGTCAGGGCACAACAGTCCACAAAGCACATTTCCCCAATTCCTACACTAAAACTCATTCCCTACCCATGCACAAATAATACTTACAAGTTACACATTCCCTAGAAATGCTCTAATGTAATTGTCACCACCTCTGAAGTCGTGGTTCTGCACAGCTTGAAAGTTTTCTATGCCTGTTCATCTTCAGTGCTTAGAGTAAATGAGCAGTGGGTTCTGTTGTGACTACTCACATTCAATCACTTGGCAGGCTGGTATATCAGAAATCTGATAGAGCAAATTCCAACAAATTTCTTCTGTTTGTTTTTCAGCCCTGAATATAAACATTGATAAAAGAATGTTGGATTCCCAAAGCCAGCCCAGTATCTCTTATCCTCTGCTAATTCCTCAGAAGGGCCTTATAAATCAATTTAAAGCAGTAATAAACTTGTTTCATGGAAGATGTCCTGATCATATCTTCATGATTTTACTGAATTTCAAACAAACTACACCCCACCCCACAAAACACATTAAAATAAAAACTATAAAAGAAGACTCAAAACCCCACACAATAAGCTTACAAGGCAGAATGGAACCTCTCTATTGGAATATTTTGTGGGTTTTTTAATAAGGAAAGGCTTTTTCTTTGGATGGCAAATTTTATCTCATTTCTTATCTTGTCCAGTGATTGCAAAAGAGGAAATGCTGGTAAGGTACAAGCATTGCTTACCACCTTAATTCATTTACTTTCTTAAAATATGCATGTACTAGCAACTAGAATTATGTATGTGAGTTGACTCCATTGATAGATCTGAGGTCTGCAGATGAATAAAATCCTGAGTAATGAGGATGAAGACTTAAGAATCTCATGAGAATTGTTTGATTATTTTTCTCATATCTGTCCAGAAGATATGTTTTTATCTCCATATGAAAATCTTTCTGTATCCTTGTCATAATGTACATTCCTTTGCAATACTGATAAATTCAGATGCAAAGAAATTCAGTTGAAGGATTACTTCCTGATCCTCTCCTACAAAATGCAGGTCTTTCACCTTCACAAACAAATAACTGCATCCAAGATATACGTGTAGCCATCTAGTTGACCTATTTAGAAATTTGCAATTATGCTTGTAATTCATAACATCAGTATGGAATAGAAATGCTATTTCAAAGAAAAGCCCATTAAGTGCTTTCTCACTTTGTTTTTAATGTGGCTAGTTTAAGTTTAGCTTTACTGTCAAATATGGACAGGTTTGAATCAGGTAATTGTAAAAAGAGTTCAGAACAAAAATTTAAATTGTACTGAAATGCTTTCCTAAATTCTAGGGATTACAGCTTCCTTCTTAGGTTTACAGCCACAGTTTCCTAAGATCTAGGAAACAAAGAGACTTAGCAGAGGTTAACAGATGAACACAAACAGCAAATGCTATATACCACCACAGAGACAGTAAACATGCATACCAGAGTTTTAATTAGTATTTGATAAACTCTGGTTTAGCATATGATGAACTCTCACTTAGATCTGAGGTCCTAAAATAACCACAGATTTAAAAAACAAACCAAACCAAACCAAATTACCCTACAAAAACAGAGCAATGACCAAAAAACAAGTACAGATTCTGCTAGGCAAGAGCTAAATTTCAGCGCTGGAGGATCTTTTAAGGTACAGACACATCTTTTACCACATCTGCAATTCTATGATTTAGTTAGAGAAATAGATAATACACACAGCCAAGTTCCCTAAATAACTTAGAGTTTATAGTAAATACACCTTCTTAAGTGTCCACTACGTGGGTTACTAAAAGCTGTTTTACACAATGTTGGCCTACTAGGTGTGCCTTAAGTGCTGTATAACTAGGAATCATTACTGAACTCTGCAGTGACCTCAGCTTCAAGCAAGCAGAAGGTGTTTCACCATGTCATCCTCTTAACGGCAAAATGAGCCACATAAATGCAATCAGCCACTAAAAAGGGAAAATGAAAAGAAAGGCTGCCCATTCCTCTTCAGTTAAAGAAAATAACAGATAAAAAGGGACATGAAAGGAAAACTGCAGGGAAACACACACACACACACCCTAAAAATGGGGGCAGTTTGTTGATTTTCATTTGGCTTTTCTTCAGGAAGAATCCTATCAAAGTTGCAAATTTAAGAATTCTTACAGGAAAAAAAAAGAGCTAGCTTTGTATATCCACTCAAAATTAATGTCATTAATCAAGTTTTTAAAAATCCTAATACACTTTTGAGTTGTGTATCTCTATTTTTAGATAATGGATATGTACAACTTGCGTCACTTTCGATTTATTTTCAAAGGCTTGACTATAAAAGATGATTTTGCAAAGCAGGGATCAAGATCTTGCTTTCATTATCCAAATTAAGTCATTCTAAGTGCTCCAAACTCTGCACCAGTAGTTAAGTGTGTTATTCTGAAAGCAATAGAACAGCACGGGCTGCTTCTTCACTGCTCTCAAGTGTCCTGCACAGTCTCTCTGTGGATGGGCTTTGGGAAGTGAAGTGTGCTGCCTCAGGCCTGCATTAGGGAAGACATGATGCACAAATCATCATTTAAGTAACCTGCAATTTTATTAACCCTCTTGGAAACATTGGGCAGCACATCAGACAAAATTTATCACTACTCTTACTCACCCTTGCTCCTCCAATAAATCCCTCTCCCACGTGGATCCCAGGCTGTTCCTGGCACCCAGTCATCCTTTTTCCTCTGCTGGTCAAGTGAAGTCCTGGGAGAGATTTCTGTCAGCACTGGAAGAAAAGTTCTGTGTTCTGTAGTAGGGATTCATAGCTGGTATCTCCTGCCTGCTTTTCTTTGACCCCTTCCCAACTGATGTACAATGAAACTCTGTGAATTTGATTACACTATTTTTGACTTCTAAATTGTCAGAACATTAAACTAGACTCCCTCTCTGAAAAATGGACATTCAGCTGGGAAGAGAAAATATATTTTCTCCCTCAGCTAATCTGTCACAAATGCAAAACTTCATCTTGGTCTCAGAGAAAACAAGGTGACAGGCAAAACCTGAGCAAATTCAGTCTCTTTCTACAAGATATCAGGGAGAGTGAAAAGTGCTGATCAGGGCCCACAGTCATGGACCCTAAATATAACCTCTCTTCAATGATCTTTCCTGCCTTTATCTTCTCCTACCATTTCAGTTTATCTCCCGCCTACATTTCCCAAACTCCCACTTTCCCCCATCCGTCCTCACCATTTAGAAGACAGACTTAAAGAAACTATCCTTGTTTTCTTTGTCAGACCAGGAATAGAAGTAGACTATCACAACTGAATTATTCCCATTTTCTGCTGCTCTGCTCCTTGTGACTCTTGCATCTCATCATGATTCCCCATTCTCATGCTCAGAATTCAGCCCAAGATTTACTATAGTTCTTGATTATGAAATATTATGTATATAATGTCCCATGAAAGCATCTCCAAATAAAGCAAGCTACAACGTGTTCAGTTTTTTCAAGGAAGAAAATGTGCTAGAAAAAAAGAAACGCAACCCTCATTTCATTTTATGTTAAAGACCTTTAAAAGACAATTGGCATTTTGATTGAGCTGCTTATATTCTGCATTGTGTCATGTAATGCAAGAATTGAATTTAATTTTTCCTAAAGATAGTATATCTTCTAGAATTGCAACATTAGTTTAGGAAAATGTGCTAGAAAAAAAGAAATGCAACCCTCATTTCATTTTACGTTAAAGACCTTTAGGCTGAAAGTTTAGGCTGAAAGATAACATAGCAACAAGAATCCTCCACTAAAATTAAGCATGTCCTTGTGGTTGTTGAACTGTATTTTCCAGCATTTCCAAAAGCACATTGCTTTTCAAACCAGGGGTCTGACATATCTAAAATTCCAATGTTGTTTATGAACTGATGATTTCTATTAACACATAGTGCCAAGCATTCATTTTCCAGAAGTGTGGACTGCTGAAAATGGAATCAAATTCCAGTTTTAATCAGACTTGCCTGTCTGATAAAAATTAACCCCTTAAACTGAAATATTTGAGCAGGGGGATGAATGTACACAAGCCAGATGGTGAAGGAGCAGGAAAAAATTGCAACTTGATTTCAGAAATAGGAGGTTGTTCTGTTAACATGTACATGCTCAAAAACTTAAGTTTTAGCTGACCACCATGTATTATATGTTTGATATATAATAGCTGCTGGGATGACAATTATGTTAGATTTCTTAACTAGTTTTGTGTTGAAATTTTGGTTTAGAAGGACCATTATATGCTTCATTTTTTCCTTGTTAGATTCTGATTTTCATATCTCAAATTGTCCATTTAGGCAATGAGTAAAAATGCAAATAAAAATTTAGCCAAGATTATTAGAAGTCAGAACCAAGTTCTTATGGCCTTGACCTAAGACATGAGCAACATTTGAAATCTGGTCTGCCTTATTCCAGCAAATGAAAGGCCAGCCACTAAAGCTGGTCATGAGTCATTATAACAGGTACCCTTCAGACTCAATAGTTAACAAAAAGTCTGTCACAACACCAACCCTTGATAAAGTATTATTCTTCCTGTGCAGATGTTTGCAAGGAGGACATCCACTCAGTTGTACGTTATTAATTCTGGTGGAATATGCCTGCTGTTGTGCATTTTGTAGAGGAAGAGGACATGGGTGCTTTATAATTCACACATAGTTAAGAAGTGTGAAACGTTCTGTTTTGAAATAAAGCTAGAAGAGATGTTTCCTTTTGAATATAAATAGGAGCTCAGTGGACTAATGGTTATTTAAATCACTTTGACTCTCTTTGAGGAGTCTAAGGTTAATAAAATGCCTTCTCTTTGCATCATCAGCATAAAAAAGAGAGATCCTCATAAATTTGCACATCTCTTCCATAGTCACAAATTCAAATTCATTTCCACTTCCTCCAGCCTTGTTTCCCTAAACCCCACAGGTGACACCACCTAATCTTCTTGTCATTGCCTCTACCTCTTTTGTAGGTAATTGAATAGTCTATTCCTTTAAGGTTCACCTATTAAAGGTATTCCCTGTTTGGGGGGATTGTTTTCCCTTGCTTTTCACACCGAGGGACTCAGTGGCTCCAAGCTTCTCATGCCATTAACTACTATTTACTCCTCTCTTTTCTTGCTGCCACTTGAAGTCCACAGAAATTATTCTTTTAATTAAAGACCCTCAGCTTCTTCTTATCAGTTAACCCAAACAATTCAAAGTGGTCCACTGAGGTTGTTTAGCATAACAGTACACATGCATCTTTGTTAATTTAGGAAGCTAAGCAGGTAGCATTTAGAGCTTTTATTGCCCAATTCCATCAGGAAAACAATCCTGGGACCACACTCCAAGAGAACTCTGGTTTGCTTAGCATCTTCTGAGAAACAGGTGCTTTACTAGACCAGAAGAAATGGTATATTAAAAGCTTGCTTCACTGAGATCTAGAAACCATCGAAGAGCATTCTGGTCAGAATGGAATTTTTTTATATGGTTATGCTGGTTTCCCTTACAATTTGAAAAGGAAAATGCCTTTAAAATTGCTAAAATTTTCTACTTCAATGAACTAAAAATGTTTTAATGGGAAGATTTCAAATTATTCGATTAAACGTAACATTCCACTAGGACTAAAACATCAATGCCTTTGGAATCTGATTCAGAATAGGGTNTTTATACTAGGAGTGATTTACTTAGGCTTAAAATTTAATAATGTGCTCAAATTAAATCATTAATATGAGACTGCATTCCTTCCTTCCTTCCTTCCTTCCCTCCTTCCTTCCTTCCTTCCTTCCTTCCTTCCTTCCTTCCTCCCTTCCTTCCTCCCTTCCTTCCTCCCTTCCTTCTTTCCCTAAAAAAGTGAAGTTGTTTTTTACCATCAGCTCTACAGTTGGCTCCTTTTAAATCCACCCCCCAGGCATATCCAAAATTGCCTCTCTCCAAGGTAACATTACACTAAACCTGTGCTAACTGGTCCATTACAGATAGAAGTTCCTGGAAGATGAGACACCAGAGGATGCTGACGTTCCCCACTGCTTTCTCAGTACCTCCCTTCGTTTTCTCAGGACACTGAGGTGCCCCCCAGCTCTCAGGGACAGGGCTCCACCATACCTGGCTGCAGGTGCTATGGGTGTAGTAGGACAGCAGGCAACCTGGAGGAGCTACAAATATATTTGGGTGGTTATGTTACTAGCATAATCAAAGCACCTAAAATATCACTTTCCTCTCAGGCCACTCACTGCCAGGATAAAGACATTCACACATATTTTGTAGCTGAGGACTTTCCTACACAGATACCAAAGGAAGAAAGAGCAGTGAAATAGCAAAAGCGACAGAGTTAACACCAGCCAATGGAGGAAGGAAGCTGATGGATCAGCTGAGTTAGGAAGGAATCAAAATGCATTAAACACTGATGCACTTCTGTGCCACCTCCCAACAGATGCATTACTTATGACACTAGCATAAAACATCTGCACATTGCTTTATTCACAACTGGGGCCACTAAAATAGAATGCTCCCAGACCACAGGATCCGTACATCTGCCTGGTTGCTTTTTTGAGACACATTACTTCAAAGAAAGGGTTCCAAGGCTGAAGTCAGAGACAATCTCAGGAAATTATTTTATTTAAACACCAGGTTGCCATTAATTCACAAGAAATGAGGACTGTTAATCTAGATTCAGACCCATATGGATAGAACCAACACTTAATGTTTTGTCAAAGCAGCAAAGTAGAAATCTAAAATAGATTCTATTATTTACAATTTTAAAAATGTGATGAACGTTGAATCTTTTTTTTAATTATTATTTTCAATTAGCAAAAATTATTCTTTGTATTTTGAACATACACATAAAGGAAGCTTCCTGCTGTTTAAAAATTGTAAAGCCACAACACAAAACAGAATTCCCCAAAAATTATGCAAATTTGCAACTCAGGAGAACTTCTAACTGCAATAACAATTACTAGTAAACTTTGAACTAGAACAGTTGGTTAAGCAAGGGCAGAGGAGTCAGATCTTACAAATGGAAATTAAGAGGTGCTTTAAAATGGCATGAGGGTGTTGCTTTAATGAGACTTGAGCATGTGTGCCTGAAAGTTCTTTTAGTTCTGTTAAGACTTGCATCGCTTACCCTGCTAAACAAAATGTTTTTCACAGGTTCACCCCAAACTGTCAAATCTTGAGGCTTCTATACTCTAGACTTCCAGAAATAAATTTGCTAGCCTTAAATCTGCAATATGTCATGAAAGAAAAACAAAAAACAAAAACAAACAAATAAACAAACAAAACCCCAACACAATGAAAAAAAATAACCAAAACCAAAAGAAACACCCCCAAAAAACTCCACACCAATATTGGAAAAAAAAAATCTGCTACAGGATAAAAAAAATAGAGAGTGGATATGGAGTGAGAATCTTTATATTCACAGGCTAAAGGAAATGTTAAACATGAAATGGAATGACTGAATACAGAGCTTCCAGTAAAAATTAGCTGGCAAGAAATTTCAAACAGTATGTATTACAAAATAATCCTTAAGAAGTGTTTTCCCAGAACACTGAGAATCTCAAAGTTTTTGGTTTTAATTTTTTCTTATTAGTTATATTTGTATGAGGACAGAAATTTTATTTTAAAACACATGGAATAGATATATAATTGGGAACAGTTCTATAAGGGTCACTTGGTTCACCCTGCAGCACGACAAAGATCTTCTCAACCCACAGACCCATAAGCAGTGCCAGATTCAGAAGTTTTGTCTTGAGATCGTTTTTCTCAAGTGATCATATGGTAACCTAGACTAAAAAACTGAGGATGCAAGGGGTAAAAAAAAAATATTAAAAAGCAACTGGTTTTATGCAGGTATGCAAGATTGTTTTTGCAGCCTTTCTGCTGTCCAGCTGAACATCTGCGTCCCAGGACAGGGGCTGCCTGTGCTAATGCAGTGGCACTGCTGCTGAATGCCAAAGTGTTGACTCAGAGAGAAGAGTACAAACCTTTCTGAAAGCTGTGTACCACTCTCTTTTGGATGCAGATATGTCACAGTAAGAGGTTAAAGGAGGGTCATCTCCTTCTGCTTGTCTTAGTGAATGCTATCACCTCTTCCAATCTGCCATTTAAACTATGTGTGTGAGCTCTCACTGCTCCGTTTAAAGAAAATGCACTAGATTATTTTCTTAACAGTGGGACTTGGTTGGAAAAAAACTTCCAGAATTTCTAACAAATTCAAATTACATGGCAGATCCAAAGGGGTAGAAACCTCAGGAGAAATGGCAGTGAATTGTTGGCACTATGCTGCAAATCTCTTTATTCAGCATCCCTGCAGGACAAAGAGTCCTCCTCCGTACATATTTATATGTACACATCTCTAATTATAGGTATACATTTCAAATTATACTGTTAAGGAGGGTAGAGTTAGACAAGACATATAAAATTGACACTGAAGAAGTCTGTCTTTTCCTTTCCATCTCTCCCTCTCTATTCCTGGAATTATACCCTTGTTCCTTGTCCCATCTCTGTGGTCTGATACCTAAAGGGTTGATGGCAAAAAGCTTTTTCTTCCATTTTGTTTCCTACTAAGTCACTAAGAGGAACATTGTCCCTGAGTTACAGCAACGATCATTTATTAAACAGTGAACAGTACCACTCCAAGGCACTGGAACTGGATTGTTTATGCTGTCTACAGTAAATTATTTTAATGACTCCAGTACAGTTTTGGCCCAGGTTAACTACCTCTCTTCCAACAATTCCTAGGAACAGCTGCAAAGCCATCACGGACCAGAAAACATTCCCCATAGGCAGCTTGTATATGGCCACCAAGTGCTGGAAGTTCCAAGAATGTGATGGATGAGGAGGGTGCTGTTTCTTTCCAGCTGGTCTCTGTGCCAGAGTACAGTCCTGGGCAAATATAATTTGCTAGAAGACATGGAGCCCAAGGGACAGACATGTCTGAGAGTTCTTGAAAGAGGAGGGAAGGAGTCAGCAGATGAGAACATGAAATAAGTGAAAAAGCTGTTGAAGAGGAAACAGGACAGCTCCTCTCAGCAGCAGTAAGTTGTTACACAGGCTCAGCCTGTCTCATATAACTGCATCCCCATAGATTTACAGTCTTGCTTCTCAGTGAAATATCAGTACCAGTTCCTGCTGACTGCAACAAAGACACCAGCTAACTGCAGAGCGAGTATGGAGGCAGTTACTGTGTGAAGGTGAAGAGGTGGAGAAGCTGCTTTGCTCTCCTCCCTTCCAAGGCTGTGGCATTGTGTTATCACAAAATGACCCCTGGTTTGACACATTAGATATGTAAACTTTTGGTAAATGGCCATAAAAGGAGTTAATGTTTAAAACATTTTGGATCCACCAATTTTCCCTGAAACAGAGAATAAGCAATCTGGACGTACTAGACAGTTTTAAACCCCGCAGCCTCCTTGGTGTATTAGTGGAATTGAATGGCTTACAGTTATAACTCAAGGAATTTGATGGTGAATCCTGTAAGAATCCCAGGGCCTTTTTTTGCATCCATTCACTTTTAGAATAAAGGCACAAAAAATAAGGAAATTGCTATCTGTTAATTGGATCAGGGCCAAAAAATCAACAATGATTTCCAGAAAAGCATCTTTTTTCCTACTTTTGCTTTTAGCTTCAGTTACCTCACTGATACAGTACATGATCTCTTTCATTGTCTTTCTATCTCTCTCTTTCTCTCTCCAAAAAGGTTCCAGCCCAGATGGAGGTGAAAGGGCTTAAAGTGTAGCAGTCTGAAACAAGTGCTGTCAGATGTGTTATTTTATGCTTACCTTTGGATGGTAGATGATAAACAAAACAATCATGTTCTGTCTTTCTATTATGATATATTTATGTCCATCTTACTTCTCTGGGTGCACCTTGATCCCCCAAGTTTTAGCTGTACAGCTAATTAAAAAACATACAGAGACCAAGCCTGTGTTCTGATCTAAGTGGCATCAATTGACGCACATCCCCTGCTTAGGAGCAGACCCTGGTAGAGCAGATTCATCTTGGAAAGTTGGCAAGATCTGCCTTGCTTTGTGCAGAGCAGAGTGCAGCCTAGCAGATGCACAGTGGGGTAAAGTGCTTGAACTCATTTCCTGGCCCTCTTGTACTTAGCAGTGCAGATGCAGTCAGAGCAAACATGACAGAACATCTGGAATGAAAAGATGGGGTCAAGGAAATTTAACAGAGATGAGAACTTTCCATGGCAGTTTCTCAGCTAATTGCTCGAGGAAACGTTTTCCAAAGTTGCATTATCTTCTCCAGGCTCTCAGTACTGAAGCTTTGTTTGATGATTAGGATTAGCTCAGGACTTCCTGACAGGGAAATTACCTCACAAGGACCTTGGCTTGAGAATCTGATTCTAGACTGGAAGTTCAAAATAAATCCAGTTAAATAAATAGCAAGTATTTAAACTAGAATATTTGCAAAAGTAATTCAATAAAACAACAGAAACAAATCTTTCTAAAGGCCAGTTACTTGAATTGCTTCCTTCTAAGTGCTCCACACTCCATACACTGTAGATAATTCTTAGATAAAATTTCACCTAAAGCTCCCTTCTATTTTATTGTTTTATAAAATAATACATCCCTAATTTTTCTTAAATTGTTCATATCGCCCTCCTTCTCCGCCTTTCTCACTTGAGATCTGTGGTAATTTGGTGAAAGATAAAAATGAAACACAAAAAAAGAGTAAACCATGCATTAAGCAATTGCAATATTATGAAGCTACTTTTGGTTATTTTTGGATGGCAACATCAAACTTGGATGGTTTATGTCATCCCCAACAGTCATGCAGAGAAAGGAGAAGCCAAGAGCTGATTTGCACCAGTGACACAAAGGTGCTCTAAACCTGCCATAACCAGCTGCTCCAGATAAAGGTCCATCTGCTTTGCATCAGTGATATGGTGAGAAGCAGCTGGAGGATCTCAGTGGATCTGTCTCTCATTATCCATAATGGGCCTACTTCCTCTTTACACTGTTTTGTTGTATGAAGTTCACTGGCACAATTCCCACCTGTCCTTCCTTTCCACAGCACCTTAGCAGTGCTGTCAATATTATTCATTCTTCCCTGCAATCACTGTTGTCTTTATTTTCCCTGTACTTTCACCATTGTTGTTCCTTATCTCTCTTCTTCCACCCACACCTTTCTCTCTTCTGGCATGGGTGTCAATTCTTTCCTCTTCTCTCCATCTGATTGCATGAGAACTCCAATATGGTAGCAACCAACCATCCTTTTGCTTTCATCCAATGGAGAAACCTGTGTTTTCTACTGCTTCTACAGCAACTGCCTGTGACCTTTTCAAGGGTATGAAGTAAAGTAATCTAAATCTGCATTTGACCTAGCTACATCAAATCTATGAAAGGTGTTGCCTCAAGCTTCAGTAGAAATTGGATTAGATCTGAAAGAGCCAAGTGCTTTTCCACAGATTTCTATAAACTTCAGTAAGCAGAATGTCATACTGTTGTGCTATAAGGGACTCGTCCAAATAGAAGGTGATGGATGAACAGCTTTGGTAAAAAGATTTAACAGGGAGTTAATAAAGGCCAACAAGGAAGAGAGAAGAAAAGAAAAATAGACAGGTCTTTCTGGCCAGACATGAAGAGTCTGATGATAAACTTGACTACATCTCATACAGGAGATGCAAGCAAAAAATACCTCCTGTGAGCTCTGAGTGGTTATCTCAGGTAGCCACAGGACTAGCCAGACTTTTTGGTGTTCTGTCTGTGTGGTCAGGTGTGCATCTGGTTTACTCTTCTACAGCCTTAAAACTCACCCAGTGAGACATCCTGGGAAAATAGAGTCAATATAAATAGCAGAATCAAGGAGAATCTAGTAGTTCATAACCAATTTGTATTTTGCTTTTTGATTTTGTCTTTTATGGAATGAGAATCCTACATGCTAGTTCCACAAGCAGATGAGAGGCATCAGCAGGAAAGTGAGCTAGGATAACTTAAAACCACTGTGCAGCAGCCATGTACCTGTGTGTTGTCAGATTTTGTGTCTTACTGCACTCAGTTATGTTGTTAACATTGCTTCCGTGGATTAATTGGACACTCCTTTTCATAGTACTTTATCAAAGAATAATCCTTTGTTTGAATAGTACCTCTGGCAAATCCCCAAATATTGACTTTCCTTACTTACATTTAAAGCCACCAGATCCTTTTATATAATCACGACTAAATACAATTGATAAGATTTGTCTATAAAGAATGTTCAAAGTATCACAAGGAATTCAGATTTTACTAGGGAATAAAATTGCACACTGACTGAACCAATGTCCATTTATGAAAGAGTCCTTTTTTACAGTAGAATTCTTTTGCTCTCTTCTCAGCCCCTGACAAAATATAATCTTGGGCTTCAATGAAAACAGAGAGACAAAAAAAATATCAAGTATCAGTGTTATTGATTCCTGAGGTCAGCTTTTAAAATCCTGGCTTTCCTGTCTCTTCGTAGCATACTGTCAGATCGTTAGCTTGATTTGAGACTACAAGTCTTTCCTCAGGGTTAATAGAGGATCATATTCTGTCTCCATACTTTGTGACAATGAGCAGGCAATAAACTGAGAATACTCTCTCTCCATGGATCTTTAAGACACATTCAGAACTGATTAAGATTGGACTCGCATCCAGCCTCTCACCCACCAGCATCGACAAGGCCTTCTTGGCAGGGCTGCTCTCCATCTGTTCATCCTCCAGCCTGTGTTGATAACAGGGGTTGCAGCACCTTGCAGTTGTTCTTGTTAAGCCTCCTGAGATTTCCTTGTATGGGAATCTTCTCATTCTTTCATCTTTGTTTAAGAAGAAGTTTAATCAATTCAAGATAGGGATTACACAGTGCAAGAGTGCACAGCAAGAGAATAATGGAATTTTCTAATATTGCTCCTCCACTGAAATGGTGAAATCTATTATTGTGATTCTATAACTTAAAGGGATTTTAAGTGGGATTTAAGAATGGAGAGAGATGATTACTAGTTCCCTTTTCTGACAAGACTGATTTGAGTCAGGTTCCTCTCAACCAGCTCAAAATACCTCATAGTTAGACTGAACTCTTACCATTCATTAGAAAGAAACCTCTTGAAAACAATTAATCGTATTCTAAAATAAACATCTAAGGTCAGACAAATCACTTTAAAAGCACTTATTTCCCACATCTACTGAAAAAAAAAATAAAACAAAAAGTTCATGGTAACTAGTTCGTGGTTGAACATCCCATGCCAGTGAAACAAATTACACACTTTCAGTTAGTTTTCATTAGTTTTCATTAAGAGCTGAATGAGGATTTTTCTGGATGCTTTGCCAGGGGATTTCACATAAATCATAACTTTATTCTTCAGAAGAGAATGCCAAAAGTTGTGGCTGATATAAATGTTTTGTGATATATTAAAGAGCAAGCCATAGACAAGGATCTGGATAGAACTTGTAGCTGAATAAGCCCGCAAAATTGCAGGTGCTAGTAATCCTGACAATTTACATTACTTTCAATGTTTATAGAGAATTTTCAAACCTCATGTACCCCCAAGTTAAGTATTATAAATGTATTATGATTTTGTTAAACTTTAAGGCTTCTAAGAATAGCAGCTGATTACCAAACAAGAAGCAGGACCATTCTCTTCTGGTACATTTATTTCTGGCAGTTGTGATTCCTCCAATCATGTGTACTTTTCAAATGACAGATCAGATATTAAGTGCAGGAAATAACTTTCCTTGTCTGAATATATCCTCTCTCCATGACACGAACAGCAGTAGCAGATTCCAGGACTTGGCTGCATTCACAGGTTGCGTGTCACTCCCAATTACCCAGCTCATCCAGCTGGCAACTCAGGCAAAAAATACGTACGAGAGGGGAAAGACAGGAAAAGTGCCTGACAGCCCTCAAAGCAAATAGTGTCTAGTTCCTTTCTTGTTTCAGACTTCCAGATGTGTTTTTCCTATAGTCTTTAAACAAGCAAGCAGTGCCTTGGTCTCCACTTCTTAGCAGAAGTCATTAATTGACCTTACTTGCTTCATTTGTTGACAGTGTTACCACACAGACCAAAGCACTGGTCCCGTACAGGAACCCAGGCTCTCTTCCCCCTGAAGCAACTCGGATTCCTCTGAAAGTCAAATGCTCCAGAAGCAGAGCATGTGAGCAAGCTTAGTAAGTATTGCAAGTCCTCTACAATAAAATCAGTGTTCTTAAAACATCTTCAAAAAGTGGCTTTTCATCGCTTAATTCTTCTGTTGCACCATGTCGACTTATTTGGGTGGGTTTCACTACATTGTGTACAATGTAAGCTCGGGGTCATATCTGCTTTCCCTGAGGGACCAAACCATTCATGTACCAGTTAGAACCACCATGCCAAAGTAAATTTGTGTTGAGGGATTCAACTGGTACTGCAAGAGTATTCTTATTTGTTAGACTGGGTTTTTTATGACCTAACATATCAGTAAAAATAGAATAAACTGGATGGCCCTAGAGAAACTGGTAGGCTAGATAACACCTATTCATAAGATGTACCTAAAACACTTAAAGAATAGTTGTTGCTTTATTTTGAAGGGCAAATGAATAAGTTTATTAAAGAATTCTCCCAGTCTTTTCTCTCAGTCTCTTCTCTCTCTTTCTCTTTTTTCTTCCTTTTTCTTACACACATAAACACAGGAAAGTAGATGCATAGTTTTTCCACATGACCCAGGATATAGATAGATATATATACATAATATGTATATGTTATAGCTTATACATATCACTGCACTCAGCAGGTACTCAGAAGGCCAGTAGCTACTAGGTGGTTAGAAGTTCTTCCACAATTGTTGGGAAGCTGTTCTTCCTTTTTCTTTTCCTTTTTCCTTTTCATGGTTATTGATCCTTAAAGTCAGGCTGGAATTAACATCAATATTTTGACACGCTCCACATTTTTTGAAAATGTGTAAAACTATTTATTTTCCACCTACATTTCTTACCTAGGATTTTGTCTCTACTATATTTATATCATTTAGATACTTGTATAGTAGTGGAAACATGATTTTGATCAACTTATTCTCTTCCTAGATATACAGTTCTCTCTCTGCAAGTGAGGAGACTTGCACACTCAGAGAATTCTGGATAATGATTTTGCTTTGGTACTGCTACTACAGAGTCAACTTTACCTGGGGACAGAAAGGAAGAAGCCCGTGACAAAGGCATGACTTTTGCCATTGCTATTAATGTATTTATATGAATACTGGAGTTTAGATTGCACTATGGAAATACATGGTCATAGAACTGACATCCCCTGAAGAATCTGTAGTCCAAATACCTGATTTTTCAATAATCAATTAATTTAATTTCTGATAAACTGTCAAATAGATTCCACTCCCCATCCTGAATCATTCGCAACCAATGCAAGATTAAACCACTCAGGGGACAAAAAAGGTTGGCATGAAAAGCATGTAGGAAATATGTCAATGTAGTGAAAACAAGCACTCAAAGAATAGACAATTTGTTTTCCAAACAAGTGGTTATCATTACATTATTTTCAAAACAATTTCCAAGCTAATCTGGTTGCAGTACTGCGGAGGTACGTCAGCAGTACAGTTCACCTTTCAGAACTTCCCACACTTACCACCATTCTGCCATTCAAAACTCTCTATGCCAAAGAATGCCACTCATTTTACTTACAACACAATCCTCACAGATTTGGTGTGTCTTTCATCCTGTGATCTTAAAATGAATCAATTTCAAGTAATGAGTGCACTGCACTGTAGCCATAGGAAAAAAGATGGGCAAAGAATCTTAGTAATTTCTTGAACTAACGTTATCTTAGCAACTTCATACTAAATGGTTGTCAAATCCAATCTTAATAAATATTTGGATAACTAGGAAGTTACTATAAAATTCAGACAAGGTGTTTGGTTACAAGTAGAAATAATATTTTAGTACTTACAATATCAAACATTTCTAATGCTGCTGAGCTGTTCAAAATTATATGCAGCAAAGGTTGATCTAAATGGCTTTATAAATCTAATCTGCTCTTAAGCATCACAGGCAAAGTCTGCATTGCACTTGCATTTCAAATTGTTTATATTTGATTGTATCCTATTATCTCTAAATGAGGTGAGTTACTCTAGGGTCATGATCTGTTTCTTGCTATTAGCTGGTATGTTCCACTGTGTATACAAGATAAAGCGTGTTTGATATTCTGTCTTTTTGTTTGAGTTTACTGAGGTGGAAAGATAACCAAACGTGATTTTTCTTCTATTCCAAGGGCAATCATATCAAATGCTTTGAGAAATGGCTAAGATTCCTTGATGTTTTCTTTATGTAGTATTCTCATCTCAAGAAGTACAGATTTTGGATGCCACATTTGAAATTTCTGCTGAGTCAGTGTTTGACATTGAGAGTGCCTGCAGATATAGGCTCTAACAACAGATAAGAAAAACAAGATTTTTTTTCTACTGCAGAGAATCATCATCTCTGCTATATCATCATTTTATCCTCACTGCATAAGCAAAAGCTTTTACATAAGGGTGTGGTGGGAATCCAGCCTTTGCATGCCATCCCCTTCCACCATACTGCCCAAAAGATTAAATAAGATTTTGGCAGCTTGATAAGGAAGTTTTTCTGATTGAAAGCTAAGTCAGAGTCAAAAAGGGAGCTATCAAACTGCCCACAAAGTCATATGGTTGCTGGCTTAGAAGAGTGATAATATGTGGCTAGCATTAAGGGAAAGGCAGTGCTAGTCATCATAGCTGCAGTGGGGACATGTATTAACTTAGGCTAATTGTAAAATTACACCCTATAGTCAGCTCTTTGGAGGCAGTTGGAGACATTATCCATTTCCCATTAAAATGCCCCAGCTGTAATACAATAGGGGATTTAAGGCCTCATTAAGCATGTAATTATTATGGTGCTGTTAGTGATTGCTCTAATACTGGATTTTTTGCTCACTAGCAACTACTGTCTGCAAGACTGCAGCAGTACCTACAACTGACCAAGCTAGACAGCACTTTGAGTTTATAGCATGGTGCCCTAAAAATGTATGCTCAAAACCTGTCTGAAGGTAGCCCTGAGAAATGGCACTACAGCATTTCCCAGCTTTTAATCACATAGGAGCCTTGCCCCAAAAGGTCTGCAGCCCCCATATTCCAGGCATCTTACTGCTTAGCATGACTCACAGCTCTAACGCTTGCCTGGGTTGCAACAGAAGATAATCTCCCAGAGAAGACAGCAAGCCATCATATTGGCTAATAATGAATACTGGGATGAAAGGCAAAACAGATTCTACAAAACAGATTCTTATTAAGTTAAACAATTTCTTGTGTTTGGGATTTTGTGTTGTGAAGTCCTTCCAAGACGTATGCCTGATATGGCCCTCTCAAATAAATCTATTCAGCATTGTAGAAAGAGATTATGATGCCTTCTCCAATTCTCCCAAAAGCCTAATGTTCACGAGATATGTGTGAAAAATGTGATACATGAAGAAATAAAAATGAAACTTTCTTTTATGCTTCCTGCCAGCTCTGATATCTCACACAGAAGATCTGACCGTGGTGTTGTCAGAGACCCAGAACTCAGGTTCATCTCTGTTGAACATATTCCATTTTGTAAAACCTGTGTCACTGGATTAGGCACTCTTAAACAGGCCCTCCCACTGTCAGCTGAGTTTCCCAATCATTAGGTTCCAAAGTAGTTCTCAGTGTTTCTTTGGCCCAACTCACATTCAATATTGCCTTGTGAAGAAAAATAGATCCAGCAGAAGAGCTAAAGAGAGCCTGTTCCTTCCCCACCCAGCAGCACTCACAAGCTGATTTTATTCCAAATTTTAGAGATGCTGTGTCCAGGTTGACTCATGCAGAAGCTGTAAGGAATAACACCTCTAACAGCTCAGGTAAACACTACAATGAGTCAGTTGTTGAGTAAAGAAGAGAATGAAGACTGAAGGCTTTTGCACAAACCAGTTTCTGTACTAAGCATGACGTATAATATGAGCAGCTAATAGGAGAGACCTACCCATCACAGACAGCTGTAGGACATACTCTGGGTATGGCCTGGGATGCCTAGCATTCCCAAGACAACACTCCAGCAGGTTCAGAATGGCTTGTATGTAACGGGAGAGTAAGGTAACTGCTGAGGTGTGGAAATTGCAAACCTTGAACACGAAATAGTTGTAAGGGCTGAATCCTCTTGTGCATCTGGGCTTTTGCATTTTAGTGCATTAGCCTACTAGGCACTAGGATTCGGGGCTTTTTTCATTCTAGTTGAAATGGTTTTCGTTTTAGAGATGTAGCTTACTGCATTGGTACCCTTCACTTCAGCATTTCACTGGAAGCTTTCTTTCTACTTCCATCTCACATCTGTTCACAAATATCTATTAGAGGAACTCAAAAGAAACAAACGGATCTGTTGAATTTTTAACCTTAGCTCCTTTTTGGCAAATTTCTTCCTAACTTCCTTGGGAAACACAATATCCTCACGGATGAACTCCCTTTTCACAAAATGCAGTCTAATAAATTATGGGTCCTGATGACCTAATGGCTTATTTGTGAGACAGAGTAGACTTTACAAGACCTATAAATTAAGGCCTTACTTAAAAAAGCAACTGGGTCAGGGTGCATATAAAATATATTGCATAGAGCTGGACACTCTTATCAGTTAAGAATGGGCTGTTATCTTCTGATATACCAGATATGTCTCTTTCCCTATGATCAAATGTGTAATTTGTCATGAGTGGAGGGAGAAATGTATGTTAAATCACAGAACCACAGAGCCAATCTCAACCCCAGTTCTGCTGTCACTTGTATCTATTTTACATTGTTTAATTTCTCTAGCTTATATGTTAGTGGTAAGATAAATGAGGAGAGAATCAATTCTGAAAAACCGAATTCACTGAATCTGCAAATAATAGCACTTAGAAACAAAAAAATAGACAATTCTACCTTTTTTAGTTATAAGAAAATTAATCGTTCCCACCACAGAAAGCCTTATAGATGTTTTCTTCATTATTATTTTCTTCAAAAGAAAGCAAGCAGGTGTTGTGAAGACCTGGTTCTTTTGCCCACTGTATGTCTTCACATCTGAGTGGTAATGATTCCTTGTGGGACTTGCTACCCCTAGAATGAATTTCTGTAACTTTTTTACACACAATTTCACACACAAAAATGCACTTATACCCTAATTATCCCTATTTTGCAATTTAAGTAAAATATAAAGAGATTAAACATGGGAAGATAATGCTTCAGGTTTAGGAACATACATGAAAGGAACATGTGTAAATCCAAAGTAGTCGATCCAAGCTGCTCAAGTCAGTGAGCAGAAACAGTTCCAGAGTTCAACTCTTTTAACCCATTTTGACGTAAGTTAGAAGAAATAAACCCAAAGCTAAGAGCTAAGGACATAGTTAAAATTAGTTCAGGACCAGAGGTCGTAGTTCTCCATCTGGAAAATTAAATTGCTTCTCATGTTATTTCATGTTGTATTCAGGATATAGGTCAATATCAGTGGAGATCCTCTAAAAGGGCACCAAGCCAGAGCAAATTCATATTACGGGAAAGGGAATCTTTCCTTCATTTAGTTACCTTGCTTTTCTACTTACACTTGTAGGTGTAATGAAAGGGATAAACATTTTTCCTACTTCTTTCCCATTTCACCCTCATAAATAATGAAAGTTAAAATTATATACTAGTCCCCACACCATTTTTCTGCCTTTTCAGTAGTGAGACCTCTGGTTAAAATTGTCCATGCTTCTGAGAAGAGCAAACAATCATTTCAAAGCAAGCTGCCAACATATAAATAACAGCTAGTGCAAATGGATTTCATGAATCTTCTGATGCAGTGACACGTGTTCCAGTGTTCTACATATTTATGAGACAAAATATAACTAAAGGCTAGAGAAATGACACAAAGAATTGTTGAAAGAATTTTCACAAAAATGTTTTGCCTTGAAAGACAACATAAGTTTTGATAAAGAAATAAAAATTGGAATTTAGTTTCAATTTACTCAACTAGTTTTGGCAAAAGAATTATGAGAACAGCACTTCAGACAGATGTTCAGCAGAGGTTTCCAGCTGCTAGCAGAAATTATGTCAGAGCATTGCATAATCCCCTATGTTTGTAAATGGTTGGAATAAACAGTCACATCAATAGCTCAGTTATTAGTACCCAAATTCCTTGCAAAGCTTCTTGTGTTATGAACTGAACATCACTGTGTATCTTATAGCTCATCTCAGTGACCTTAAAAGCCTGTGGGTTTTGGACTTCTGCTTTATTTAGAGTTGCTTGTCTTAGCAGTGTGTGCAGCCTGAGACTGTACAGGTAGCAAATTAACCCTTTACTTTTATCAATCTATGATAAACCAAAATTATCTTTTCAAGGCCTGATCCTAAAATTCTCACATCAGCCAAAGGCTAAGATGCCGCATCAGACTTCTGAATTTGCTTCTGCACCATGTTTCATGTTTCAGAAGCTGCTTCATAATAGTTTCCTAAGAACAGGAATGGGTGAGCCATGTAACCATGGCATGTTCTTCCATAACCTCTGTCCTCCTTAAAATTTAAAGCCAGAAAGCCAAATTATAGCCTATGGACAGCATCCCCTACACCTCATGTCTCTTCCACAACCCTTCAAATTCTTCTTTATTCCTCCACAGTTCTACAGTTCTTCTGCCATTGAATCTGTTACAAAGCATTTACTTTGTTTTATAAATTATAAAGGAAATATGTATTATTAAGGAAATGTGTTTCCTGGAATGAGGAGAGATAGTACGTGCACTTGATGATTCATTTTGATGAAGCAAAAGTGGCAAAAACACCCACTAGCCAGGTGGCCCAGTCACATTGCTGTGAGTCTGAGATTGTAAGGAATCAGAAGACAATACCCATTGCCTCAGCCAGAATTTTCATGCTGTGAAAGGAACTCATCTCTTTCAGATTATTTGAAACTCAATGGGAAGTTGCTGACTCTACAGGCAGAGCACTTAGATCTCTTAAGACATGCAAAGACGTTTTTGTTTACTGACCCTCCCTAATCTTCCCACATGGAAGCTTATAGAACAAAAGGGCATTGTAAAGGCAAAGATCAGGAGGCTGCATTAAGTCATGTACTTTTTTTCATTTGTAGCTCAGCTACCAACCTTCATGTAGATGTTAAACTACATTTGAGAAAGCACTATTTCATCATGGGTTTAAAACACCTCTGCACTGAACTGCAAATCAGTTCTGAACAGCTTACTGTGGGGGAAATAGAACGAAATATCAGTTTTCCAGTCTGGCAACAAATAGTTACCAGACTGGAAAAACAAAAATGAGCAGAAAAAGGGACAAGGTGGGAAAAGTCTGTCTGGTCAGATATTCAGAAATTGTAATGTCATCATAGCACTGTTAATATATTTTTGTGTATTTGTATGGATATTGTGGTAATTACTAAGCTTGACAGATTTTTTCAGTGCAGAAGGAAATACTTTCTGAGAACTGAAAGAAAAGAGATAAAGGCACCGTGGTTTATATTTATTCAGCCCCCCTAAATAGAATATGTTTTCCAGGCAATTAATGCTGACTAATCAAAGTCTACATCAAAACTAAAATGTTCAGCTATTCTGCAACACCTTAATTAAATGACATTTTAACATATTCTTCAAATATTACCTAAGATGCTAAAATGCACCTCAGACTTTCTGTTGTATGGTTCACAACAATCTCAAGGACTTCTCTGCCTGCCAGGTCTGAGAGCAATTCTAAAAGGGATTGGTTCCTGTTAGATGTTTATCCATAGCATATCCATGAACTGAATTCGTTGCAACAAAAGGGAAATGATAACCTATCATCATTCTTCCAGGCCATGATACTGGGGCAGAGACCTCTCCTGTGACTTCTTGTCCTTAGTTCAGCTCACTGAATCAATCATTCTTTGAAGACAATGAGGGAGCTTTCTCTGAGGAAGAAACCACAAACCTCAAACAAGTTGCTCATGGGTGGATCATGGGAAAGAAGTTGTGAGGTTATATTTATCTCTACCTACATTAGAACTGTATTTTCTCTGTTGACAAGCTTTAAAAGTTTACAATACATATTGATAAGTATGGGTCAAATGTTAGATGATAAAGGAAACCTGGAGAAGAGAGAGGAAAGACTTGCTAAAATTGAAGGCTGCTAATATCCTTTCTTGATAAGGATTTCAAGCTATTTTGAGAATAGAGTTTCTACTCCTTCAAAAAAAGCACATGTCTTCAAAGGCAAAGTTAATTTTAAATTGTTGCTTTACCTTGTATATAAAATCTTCTCTGAACTTCTCTTATGTGTACACAAATTAATACAAAATTAACTTTAAACGGACACTTCACCCTGCACATCTTCTCTGAACTAATAAAATCACCTGTTTTTGCTAGATGTTTTCAAATGCCTGAATCTGAATTATAGCTCCTTTTGTATTTAATTACATCATATGTAGAGGGACCAACTTCAAAATATTTTTCATCCACATCAGAAAGACAAAAGACTTTTGTTATCACACAGAGTATTGAAAAAGTACAGGCAATTTTCTCCTGACTTGAAGTAAATTTCTTAATGTACAGAATATCAATTTCCTTCTCTTTTTATGTATAAAAGAAGCTGTAACACTTTCATTTGTGCCACTATCTAATTAAATCAGTTCCATTGACTTCACTGTTGCAGATATTCATTGGAGATGACCAAAGAAGAGGATACTGAAGTCAGAACTTTCCTGAAAATTAGGTGATAGCAGTTCTGTTATAAAGGTCTCTGTAACCACCCATAAAGGAGACAGCAATGAACAGGGCAGCTCAGCTGGCACAGGGTAGTGGCTACTGCAAAACGAGGTGGGGCAGCCTTTGGTTGCAGAGCCCAGAGATCAAGTTTTCTGCAAGTCTATAGGTTGTACTGCTACTTAAGTTATACTGGTGAGAAGATGGAAAAAAAAAGGTTCTCTTAAGGAAATGAGGGCCTCTTATGAAAATCCCTCTTTCCTGCTTCTAACTTTGCCTATTAAAGCCTATTAAATCCTAGTTTTTATTATTGTTTTCAGCGTTCTAAAAATAGGGTTATAAATGGAACCATAATTTCTGACATAAATATTTGGTCTGAAATTTCCTTATTTACCTGAATGACATTAACTAGCACACTATCATAGTAGAGCTCTGCTACCGGTTGTAAGTATTTATATTAGAGATGAGCTAATAACCTTTTCTATCCCTGTGCAAAGAAATTCACTGACTGCCAAATATTTCAAACTTCCTTTGAATGCATATGCCTGAGCTATGTTACAGTTAAATTAATTACTGTACATGACATATCGTCACGAGGACGTGCTAATTCCTACTCTGCCTAAGAAATTATAGGTGTGTTTCAACCACCCTGATACTCTGGCAACAATATTGTTGGGGGAAGAAAGAACTTGAAAAATAAAGTACCTAAAGGGGACCTACAAAAAGGCTGAAGAGGGACTTCTGACAAGGACACATAGTGCTAGGACAAGAGGCAATGGCTTTAAACAGGAAGGGAATAGATTTAGATGAGGTATTAGGAAGAAATTCTTTACTGTGAGGGTGAGGAGGCACTGGAGCAGGTTGCCCAGAGAAGCTGTGAATGCTCCATTCCTGGCAGTGTTCCAGGTCAGGTTGGATGGGGCTTTGAGCAACCTGGTCTAGTGGAAGCAAGGGTGGGAACTAGATATCTCCAAGGTCCCTTCCAACCCAAACCATTCTATGTTTTTAATAAAGATTTCACATCCTAGCCTAGGACTTAGCAATTCATCAGTTAGGGTTTCTGCTTCTTCAGAAGCATCAAATGTGACATCAGATCTTCATTTAGACACGTGTTCTTGCTGGTTTTTGGGTACCTTTCCTGTGGCTGGAACCAAGACATGTCCAACAGAAACATAAGGCACAAGATCTCACAGCCAAATGCATCATCCTAAATGCTTCTCCCAAGCAGGGAAAGGTTAACTTTTGGGATGGGTTTCACAATAAACTTTGTTCTAAAATAACCAGTTGAAAATATCAAAGTAGATGTGCATCAGAAATCTCTTCCAGAGACATCATGCCTGAGTTAGTATAAAGAATACCATGAAACTGGGCTTCCACAGCCTTGAAACTCTTCCTTGTGTTTAGACTCTCTATATCTCCTTTTAAGCATGAGGAATTAGATGAGGAGTTTTTTTCTTAAAGAAAAAAGACTTTCACAAGAAACTTTTCTGTCTGAGGTGTTCACCAGGAAGAAAGAAATGGAGATACATTTCTCCCCTCCTATCTCGGAGAGGAAAGTACTCATACCTGCTTCTCTTGCTTGTAAATGTTAGCGCAGTAGTAGCTAATTACATAACAACTTAATGGAGAGTCCACTTCTTCCTGTACACTCAGAGTGATTGAGGAACCAAGAATACCAAATTCTGGGGTCTGTGACAAGAGCAAGCACATTGGGTGTTACTAGAAGTAGGGTTAGTTTCATCTAACTTAAACCACCTAGACACCTAGAGCAGAGCTTGTCACATTAAGCTTTTCTAAAGACAGCCAGAAAAATACACAGGTGTGATTCACCTGCACTGTTCCAGGCACCACTGTAGATATCTTGTTTGGCCACATGTTGTCCTTCTCTTCTGTAGCCAAAGTGTCTACAGAGGGCTACTGTAGGCTAGCCTTCTAACACAGTTTAATGTAGGCTAGACACAAAATAAAGTCTCTGACAAGATCCCTAGGTGGTTTTGAGAATACCACTATAATATATTGTGTCAGCTGCTAGCACTACTCTCAGGAGTTAAGATTTTATAGGAAACATGTTATTGCTGATATTTTCATTATTTTTCTACGTCCAGTGCAGTCTAATGGTGAACAGATTTCTAAAAGGAGTCAAGAAGAAGGATGGGGAAACATAACCCAGTAGAAAATTACAGGTGTAAGCAACCTAACAACAGCAACATATTGAACATCTTGTAGGACATAATATTTACAAAAACTTCTGTTCGTAGTTTTCTTCTGATAAACAGGCCTTTATTAAAAATGACACAGCTATGTCAATCTTTTAATTTTTGAGTTAACATTGAAAGTTGCAGGTGCAGCAGAATAACTGCAAGCAGCGTAAATCAGGATTTTATATATTTTAGACAGAAGAAAATAATTCAAATTGAAAACATGATAGATATATAGAAACATAGATTTATGTAAGTCTATAGTCTTATATACTGATAAGTTCATTTGAACTTCTCACCTTTCTCTGAGTAAAGAAACTTCAAGAAATACTCATAATAAAAAAGCTTTAAAGAACTTTTAACCTAAGCCAGTGTAGACAGCCATAGAGAGTAACAGAAGCAGTGTGATTTAAAAAGTACATAAAACCTTTGTGCTATATATAGCATAATTCTGAACCAGAGGTCAGATAACTATTACATAGAATATTTTCCCCATATTTTTTACTATGGAAAATATGTTAACTAAAACCTAAAGTTTCTGTCGAATTTGATTGGCTGACTGATTAGCTTAGTATGGTGAAACTTTGCAAAAAATAGAATTATTTTGCTTAAGGGTAAACCTGTAATACAGAAATCTACACAAAGTCCTTTCATTCTTCAGTATTCAAGAAAGTTTTTCACATCAATGCCCCAGAAAAGGAAAACAGAAAGAACAAACCTGCCCGAGCAGGTTGTGTGGTTGTGACAGGATCACCAGGAAACTTTCAAGGGACTTTGTTTTTCTTGTTGATTTTACATTTCGGGCATTCAGATAACTGGGCAGCAGCATGAAACTCTAAGGTAGATATTTACTTTAGATCAGTTGTTGTGGTTCTTCTTGACTATTTTCTTTTTCTCTCTGACATTATATCAACATTTGTTCTCTATTAATTCCATGTAATTTTTGACACCTCTTTACCTAATTAATTTACTGCGTGCAAAGACAAGCTCCTTTTACATGTAGGAAAAATAATAGCTTCCCTTTGTAAAGTACTTGTGGAAACACATATAATAGAGTTATTGTCTTACCTACAGTAATAACTTTCCTGAGAAATTTTGACCAGCTGATGATGATTTACTCTGTATCATTTAACGGTGAAAATAAGTCATTCTGGTTTGCATGTCTATAAATAATACATTTAAAATTGAATATATCTGCTTACAGCTGAGCTCTTTCTTCACCCTATTGAAGTGACATTTTCACATATGCTGTCATTTTCCTTTTATGTGATGTTAGATGCTGGTGTGCCTGCCCATCCATGTCTTAATTACTTTAAACAACAAGTTGTGTTCTGATTCCAAGCAAAGTCCTGACCTTGGAGTGCAGCTGGGTGTTCTGCAAGGTGGAAATGTGGGAAATGGTGGAACAATTTTGCAGAGCTGGAGAAGCGTGAGTGTTCAAGACAAAGGCAGGTGTTTCCTTTTTGTGGTCCAAATTTTCACATGAAAAACTGAAGCCTAACCAAAAAAAAAAAGCTCAAAAAGCAAACCTCATACACCTTTCTGACTTCATGGTTCCACACGAAATCTGATGTTCAAAAATAACAATCTGAAAATGAAGTATTATCACATGTCAGCAGAGGCTAGATAATTTGAAAAAAAAAAAAATGTGTATCTCATTAGACTCCTTTCTCATATCCAGTCTTTGAAAGAGGTAAATTACAGAACTTTTTCTATAACAGTTCAAGAAAGAAAACACATCAGGTATGTGTCCAGCTTCAGGTATAAAATTATAATAGAACAATCAAAAACTACTACAGGCAGCATTTTTGATAATGTTAAGGGATAAATAGCCTAATGGAATGGGCAATGTGAAACCATGACACATTTTGCTGCATCTGCTTTCTTCCAATGTCAATCTTCCTGAATTTCAGCATGATTTACTGAAAAGCATCAAGATAATCCAGTAGATAGATATCTTCTAAATGTCAAACAGTAAAGGAAGAGGGGGCATAATTTCATCCTGTACTAATTTAATCCTGAAAAATAGAAATAAACATGAGATCTTTATGAAATTCTCTGTGTAGTTCTAGACAAGTGAAAGAATGTGTCAAATAGTAACAAAAACAATAGCAGACTTTGCAGACAATAATTATTAATTTCTTATTAAGATTATTTTAAGCAATATTATCCAGTAAGAATATTTTACAGTAATAACATTGAAGATTCAATACCAGGATCATTTTTGCACATCATATTGAGAAAAGTATGAATACAATTTAAACCCAAATCTTGACCAGTATAATGAATACTTGAGACAGTTCTCTGATCTTCAGTATTTAAGCAGTGATCACTTTTTCTAAGAACATTTTTTAATTAAAAAATAAATTTGTAATTGTCAATATACAAAACCAATTTGATTCTTTTATTGGCCAAAACGATGTTAAAACCCAATTTTTGACAATTTTAATACCTATATAATCTACTTGTGGATTTACCTTATCTATCATTTACATATTAAGATAAAATCTATTCCATGGTTTCTGCTGTGCCAAAACCAGTATTTCATATTAAATTTATTATCACTTTTGAAAGTCTTTATAAAACTTCTTAAAAGTAGAGTTGAAGGATATATTTAGCTGCACAGCGACTTACAGAGGTCTTTAATCCACAGAACAATTGTGACAGAGAAATTAACCTCTGGTGAAGAATTAAATATGTCCCCATCTCCAAATGCATATGTTCAAATACTGTGTCATACTGGGGCCATTATCTTCCATCACAGCAATATTTAAAACATGATACAGGGTATTATTTCTTTATATGTTCTCCATGGTAATCACTAAAAAGAGTTCACAATTGTTTTTAGAATGCTCTTCACTGTCTCATGCCTACTTTGTGTGCAGGGACATGACTGACCTCACATTGTTTTAGGCATTAGAGACTCACTGTGTAGCCTGCAACCTGGTTACACAGAAATACCCACAATCTGAGCAAAATTATTAGAGGACTGCTTGGGGGAAAATTCCCTTGCCCATGATGAATAGCCCCAACAAAGAGGTTTCTTCTCTTCTGTCTCCATTTGCACAGGGCTTGGCCGTGAATAACAGCTTTATGAATCTCATAACTACTTTTCAGTACAAGAAATAAAGCTTTTTCTCTGTGTGCAGCATTGAATCCTAATGGCACAGAGAGCTGATTAGCATACCTGAAAACATAAAAAATATGTCATAAAATATGTTTCTATGACTAAAGCATTTAATTGGAATGAGGCACAATAATTTTCACACTGACATGGTTGTTCAAAACTAAACACTGGACAAAAGTAGCACAGCCTTTGAGGGTGATAGAATTCTGTGGCAGATAATCAGCATAAAGGGGTAGACAGCAAGGACATAGGTAATTTGATCAAATCACACAGAAATGGAAAATCTGGCTCAAACTACTGGGTAAAAACCCTACTCCAGGATAGTTGTCCTGAAACTTTTACAGGTTGATATTGAAGAACAAATTATATGTCTTCTTCGAAATCTCATAATGGCAATGCCAAAAAAAAAAAAAAGTATAAATGAGGCATACAACAAACAAAACTGTGCAAGATGCAGAATCTATTTTTAAGACTGTATTCTAAGCAGTTATGCAATTACACATAAAAAACTCCAGAAAGCTCAAATTTTCTATATTAAAGGATAAAGGGCAACACTCTTTTATATTCAAGCATTCTATTTCAAATTAATGTTAAAACCAAGAAGCTAGTTTTTCTGGAAATTTCAGCTTTGAAGCTCCAGTTGGCTCTTTACTGAACTTCTTTTATATACCAGATGCAAAAGACAGGCAGAAATACTTTTTTTTCTCCTAGTATGTAGTACCTATTTTTATTGCAATGAAAATGCCCACAGGTTTTTTTTTCATTTGTAGTACATACCAGTTGCTCCAGCATATGTAAGAGAACACTTAAGTTTAGCCAGAAAATGAAAACCTACTTCTTCCTATTCTTTCTTCCTTTAGTTGTATTTATTTGGCTCTGCACTGTCTAGTATAAATTACATCAGGCCAAAAGGAAGGAAGGAAAGACTTAGTTTGCAATGCTTTGCTGCTGCTGGCACTAATATTTTAACAGCCAAGAGCAAAAAGGAAAACATGAACTAATGTGCATTAAAATGTGTGCACAAACAAAATGTTCAAGCTAAAGACTGAAACTTAATTCTCACAAGAAAATTATGTTCTCCAAGTCATATAACAATCTTGACCTATAACATAATTTTCTTTAAATCAATGGTGAAACCAATAAAAACTGCAATATGAACAGCTGTGAATACTTAAATGCAGAAACTATCAATCTGGTTACTTCAATCTTGATGCTCTGCTGCTGTTTTGACTGGAAGCCAAACAAAAAAATGAACAATAAATAAGTGTTTATTGGAAGATTTGACTCAGCCAAAACCAAATTCTGAGACTTTATTTTTGGGTAGTAGCACAGACTTTGAGTCACCATTCTGGTTTCTCTAGTTTAGTATTTCTTTTGGTGCAAATGCAGTTACTCAGAGTTGTATGAAAAGGTTCCTCAAACATAACACAGAAACAGTCAAATGTTGAGAAGGCATGGCCTGAACTTCAGTCATCCACAGAAAATGACTCAAATATAACCAGGAAAGCTTGACATATTTGTATCAGTGGATAATTTTCAGTGCTCAGTAACTCAGGAAGGCAAAGAAAATAAACATTCAGATTGTTAGTAGGAAGTTACTAGCTCTTGGTTAGAGTGAATATTTTATATTCTGGGACTGTGTCTTGAAAAGAATGGCTAAAGTTTAATGACTAACGTAGTAGAATGTGTTAGGGCAAAGTTCTGGAAAAGCTGCAGCAAAAGGCAATTTCAGTATGTGCCACTGATGACTTAATATAGTTTTTCCATCTGTGATGGATTCTATAGCTCCTTTATTTATGGAGTATTCTAGACTCAAGGCATTTTGCTAGGAATGACTAGACGATTCACAGCTATTGACTGCACATTATACTGTAGACATTCTTTGCACACAGATGCTTTATTTCTTGCTCTCTCTTAGTGTCATAAAGAAGTGCCACAGACTAATTGAATTTTTACATGTAAATGGTCTTTCAGACCCTATTTTACTTATATGAAATTGAGAGAAAGCAGCGTCTTCCAATGTAGGGTTTAGCAGAAGTGATGTTCCTTTGATTTCCTTGACTGCACATAAAAACTTTTAAACATGCCTACATGATATTTTATACCAGCCTAAATCCTAAAAAAAAAAAAAAAAAAAAAAAAAAAATTCTAAAAATGAAACACTTGTTTTGTCACATAGGACTAAGGACTCCAGGAGCAGCTATAGTATAACAGCATTTTTGTCTTTTCTCCACAACAGTTACGACTGGGGAGGGGAGGCCCACCAACAGCTGCAGAGTCTGCCATGTTCTCAGAGGAGCTTTCAGCAGAATAAATTATGAAGCTGCAGTAAGCTCTGAGCTCTGTACGGGGTAAAGGTTGATCTTTGACCGTGCTGACAGCCAGAGCTCTTATCATCTTGCTCAGCAACAAGTCAAATTGGGCTTTAATTGCTGTTCAGAGAACAGTGCTCGATTAAACATACACAGCACAGAAACTGGTACAGGGCAGAAGGGAACAAGAGATGTCAAGGAGTCATGAGACAAACCCTCTTTTTGATACTCTATTCTAAAGACAATGTGGGCTTTATATGTAAAATGAAACACACAGAAAGGTTCCCTAACTACCAGGCACTGTCCTGAAACTTAGTGCTTAATAACTGGTTTCTTATCAGCAGGAGCTTGAAATGTATTTGGGTCAAATCTGTACAAAAACCGCCCTGTCAGGGCCCATTTCATTAATTCACATGTCATTAATTCATCTCTTTAGCTGGTAACAGGAATACTTGCAGATAAGTTCAAATTAAAAAAGTTTAAAGGCACAATATACTGCACTCAAGGGAATTCAAACAGGGTTTTTTTTTGCACATATTCTTATTTAGATGTAAAATGGCCTAGATTCCTTGCAATTTAATAGTCACTTTAATAAGTGTTAATGTCTGAGTATCACCATAAAACAAGTTACCCATTTTCTTCACCTCAGTCCTTTCATGCTTGCCAAAAAATTGCAACTAATATTTAAGACATTTTTTCTGATATATTGGTAACAGCTGTCCAGTAACATGTGTTTTCTTAACCAGTTCTAAGAGCAGTGACATAGTTTGCAACATGCCCACACTAATAATACTTGCCAAATACAAAGTGTAGGCAGAGGTACCTAAAAAACATCTGCCTATTCAAAAAACAGAGACAAGTCCAAGGACATTTTATATCTTAAACTTCTGTAAGGCAAGCTATGAAGGCTAGAAAATTATAAAAACATAGAAATACCATCAGTTGCAGACACAGGCCAATGTAAGCACGGGAAGCTGGAAATTAATTATAAGAGCAGAGACCAAATCATTCTGCCGTAACTCTTTCTAAGTGTAAAAGAAGGGGGTTTTTTTCCAGGAAAAAGCAAAGCCTTGTGTGAGAGCCCATGTTCACCAAGTTCACCTTTATAGGTGCTAAAAATTTGTTTGAGATTGACAGCAAAAGAAACAGGAGCACAGAGCCAGTCACCTCCAGCCAGCTTCATGAAACTGTGACTCTTCTCAGTGACATTCTACAGCTCTTCTTGTAACCAAGAAAGGGGATCTATTTAACACTGCCCAAAACCTATCTAGACATTGAGGGTTTAAACTTGGTATTTTCAGGCAATTTTTTTCAATTCCAAGAAACAAACATGTTGCTCATATTT
>VXBC01001233.1:134789-162546 GCA_013399945.1 Ploceus nigricollis | reverse complement strand
TTTTAAAATACCAAATTACCTTTAATTATATTTCATTTTAGTACCATGTTAAATGTTCCTTTAAAAAGAAAAGGTTTCGTCATGCAAAAAGCTTTAATCTTGGAACACCCTTTTGCTCTTCCCTCCTGCAGAGTGGTGGAGAGGTTTAGAAAAATGTATTTTTAAGTTTAAGAAAGATGCAGAAAAGATGCACCCATCCAAATATAAACCATGGATTTGGATGCCACCAGTGTAGGTATAAGCGTCTATTTTTACTGACTTCTTGGTGTGGCCTCAGTTTAGATACCTTACCTCTGAAATACATTCCTTAAGATGCAAACCTCTGACTTCTTTTGTTGGTTTTTGTCCCCCCTGTTTACACAAGTTTAAAAAGTTCCTTGTGTCACAAGTGACAAAATTTTGAATCTACAGTTTTGTGGTTAGAAATCTTCTGTTGGAAATCTTGCATGAAGTCCTAGTCAAGTACCTTGAGTAGAATATCATAAACACCAGGCTACAAGATTACTATAGCTTTGCCCCAACATTCCATTATAGGTAGACATTTTTATCAGTTCTATAAAAAAATAAGGCTTCTGGGTTTTTTTATTTATTTTGAGAGGTTATCATTTTAAGTGGAAAATATTCCTGATCTAGTTCTGTTGCTTCTTCCTGTTCGAATCACATTTTCTTTGTCTGTACTTTCAGATGTACAATAAAGTGCATGAAGTTTATTCTGTTAACTAATTGTCTTTAATTTTCACAACTGATTTCTTTTAAAGGAAAGATGATTCTCATTAAGCCATGTTTATGTTCATTCATGACAGTGATTCTTTTTAAGCCATGTTTAATTGAATATAAGTCAAAGGTACTAAATGCAGTACACTGGATGCCATGACTCAGAAGCCTTCTAAAGAAAGAAACATGCATATTTGAAAACATCTGGTTAAAACTTCTTATTTACATTTAGGTCAATAATTTATTTTAAAAAATATTTGAAATATTTGATATTATAAAGAAAATGTTATGTGTTTTTATAAAAACACACTTATAAGCTGTCTCTTAGATGTCATTTCCTACTATGACAGATTTGAAGATGAAAACTACTATTCAGACAATAATAAAAATGCCAAGTATTAAAGTTATCTTTGTGTTGTTATTAGGAATGTGTGAAAAGGTATCTTGTAAAATCAGTTGGTCAAATTTTTGGATAACTAAGGATTGTGACTATCCTGTGACTGAGAATAGGTAATGTTTTACTGTTTCCTCCCTGTTTTTAATGCCAAATGATAAATGTGCTAGTGCATTTTATTTCTTTGACTTTGCCTCAGGCTTTGAGGTTAACAGTATGCAACAGTGATGATAGATACCATCGTTCTATTCAATAAAGTATCCCCTATCAAAGGGAGAAATGGTAAATAGAGAAATGAACGCAATTACTTTGACAATCTCTAATCTACTGCAATGAACTAAACAAATTAAATTTTAAAAGCTGAATGAAAAAGATTCGGATCTGCAAATTAAATTGTAAAATAGTCTTTTTACACAGACCTGGTCCCAAGCCAGCCAAGATCCAGAGAAGGGTTAAACTAAGCAGTGGGGGTTTTTAACTAAATGCACTGTTCACCAAGCAAACATAATGCTTGATTATTGTTAAACACTTACCAAGCAAATCCCCAGTATCACATACCAGGCTGGCAGTTTGGATGCAAAGAGGCGCCTGAAGCAGACTTCTCAAAAGCATGATCTCTGCTCAGATATACTTTGGTTGAAAACTTACTTAACAACATGTTTCAGATAGATAAAGCAATGATCAAAATGTGTCCCTTTTTTAACTTGGAAAAAAACCCCATTATTTCACAATTCATTGAAATTCAAAGTTATAAAAATTGAAATATTGAAATGTATGTGTAATAAATCCCTGAAATAAGTTGCTTTCCTCAGGATTTTCTATGCCAACCCTTCAATCAAAAATAAATCTCTAAATAAATGCATTCAAAATCTCCAAATTCTGTAAATTGCAATAACTGTGACGTAAAAGTAATCCATTATCCAGATCCCAGTTTAAGCTCTTCCATTTTATATTATTTTTATATTGTTTCAGTCTTGCCAGACTTATCATAAGAGAACAAGTTTTTCTTTGTGCAAAACAAGCACAGAGGCACAAAATATCACACAGGAAAAAACAGTATTCATGCTGTGCTATAAAATCTTCCTCCAAATCTAACTCACATTTTGAAAAGTGCTTTTGCTGTAACAGTCTGTAAGGACAATCTCAAATATTATGGGAATAGAGTGAGGTATTTGACTCCCCTGATTCAGTGAAAGGATTAATCAGCTTTATCTCTCCATGAAATCATTATACAATTAATCCCATTTAAGATCCATGCAGTGTCTTGATATTGTTATAGCATGCTGAGAACTCCAAATTTCCAGGCTGGCAAAAGAATTAGGTGCTAATTCATTGCCTGCCAGTTCCCAGATATGCTCTTTAAATCACTGTCTTTGAATATTTTCTGCAAAATGAACAAATGGTAGAATGTAATCTCTTGAGCAGGAATTTAACATGCTCTTCATATTTAGTTGCTAAATTTGCCATTGCACACCTGGAGATCTCTCAAACAGAAGAACTGAGAGGAAACTTTCCCGCAGTGCACAGAACTCGGAGCCAGAAACCTCATAAATAGCATTTGCAATACCACATTGTAGCTTCTGCCCTGATTCTGACCTTTATTATACAGATGTTGGTCAAGTAAGTTAAAGTTCAGATGGCACTATTAATAAAAATCCAGTGCTCCTACTTATGATTAAATAGATCTACAGCAATGAATTCTGGGTAACTGCATGCCATGTAATCTCTTCCAGAAAACATTTCTTATCAGCAATAGCATAATAAATGGTGTAAACTGTGTGTAGTACAGCTAAGGAACAAACTGATCAGCAGATTCGTGGTGAACCTGGCAAGCACTGGGCAGGAAAATTCAGTATTATTTAAGAGACTGGAAAATAAAGAAAGGGAGGAGAAAAAATGGTTAATAAAATAAGTCTGCATAGGTGGAAAGTCTCCTTATCTTCCACACTCTTGACTGTAACTTTCTTCCCATATATTTTTCTTGCAAATCATGTTCTTTTTGCACTCAGATGAATGAAATATGAATCCAAGATTGTCTGCAGTTTATCACAGGCATCAATTTTTTGACCTGATTATAACGGGTTAAGTCCTGTCTCATACTCAAGTCAAGGTATTTGTTATTTATTTCAGTAGAGTTAAGACTCTGAATGTCTAATTTATATGTTTACATCATTTCTAAAACAGACACAAATTTTTGATGATGCTTAAATTTTCTTGTTTTATATTGAATTTGATATAAGGTTTAGGGTCTCCTTGTCACCCAAAAGAACAATTTTTCTGTAAGAAGTAGAAAAGATTCAAATTTTCATGGAAATAGTGTCCAGTTTCTATTTGAAATGTTTTATTTTGCTATATTCAGAAATGAGAAAAAAAAATTGTCAGAAATTTTCTCTTCTGATAGATGACAAGTTTACTGATCCTTATTATTGCATTGTCTTTTTACCTTACAAATGTTTTAATACATGAAGACTCACAAATTCTGCATTGCTTTATGAAATGCTGCTGAAAACACATGGCTTAACATTGCAAAAACATAGAAAATTAAGATCATTAATAGCAGCATGCTTTATATTAAATCAAATCCACAAGACATATTTCCCACTGAAATGTACTTTTTAAAAAGAAATTACTTATGAAATTCAACCAAAACATAAAAGTAGTAAGACTGAGAGGTGTGCCTTCATTAAGATAGCACAGAAATTCTATGTATGAACAAATAGAATTGTAATTAGTAAGAAAAGAAAGACAAACTTCCTGGGCTTCCATCTAGTAACTGCTCCTCCAGGAGTGTATTCTGTTGAGATGGACTTGGAGGGTTTTCTAGCATTCCCTAAAGAGATCAAAATTCATGGATTAGTTAAACAACCAAGTCAAAAGCTGATCGTATAACCTGTCAAACCTTTTGTCTGAGAAGACAGTAAAGCTCTGATAGTAGTTCATTTTTAGAAGAAGCTTAGACTCCCCCAGCCCTTTAACTGGAAAGTGATAACACAATAAAAGCTCACATTGCTCCACCTGCACCTCCTATTTAGGCAGTATGGAATAAGGTCAGAATTGTTCATATAGGTGAGCCATATAATTTTGTGTTCTAACCATGAAAAGCCTGGCAGCCCTAAGAACTAAATCAAGGCACACAAATAATAGGAGTTTCTGTGGAAGCTACAATCAAAGGCTGAAAACACAGAACTGAGACCTAAGCAAAGAAACATACGTTCACATTGGTGATCTTAAGAGGATTTTGATGAAACAATAACATTTGGTATAAGGAGTATCAGAATTACTGTGCTGCAGTCCATACCAATTCTTTTAAATGTCTTAGACATTTACCTACTCCTCAGTCTGCTGCAGGTTGAATTGCATGTGGAAGCCATCCTATCCAGTTTAATAATAGTTAACAGAAATTTCAGGTGCATAGCTTCAGATCCAGATCATCTAACACACCCGTCCAAATTTCCTACAATAATTATTGGAGATTTTAAAGCACATATGAAGATCAGCATAAAGCAAAGTTACTTTCCCAGTAGAGGTATTTCTTTTGCCTGACCACAGGCACTTCTACATGATGATATTGCCTCCATTTCAATTAAGCCTCTGCTTCTGTCAGAGAGCTGAAATATTCAATGTAGGTGCCTCTTTCTCATTCTCATAACAGCAGCCCATCAGAGGATTGTACTATTTTTTTTCAATGTGGTGAATATGTCTGGAACTCCACCTAGAGAGAAAAGCATTCCCCATGTTATAAGCCACTGCCCAATACACCAAGGAACAATGAAACATCAATAAGAACATTCCCTCCTCTTAGCACTAGGCTACCAAATGACAATGTATATTTACCATAGCAATGTAATCCTGCTTCAATAAGGGGTCACCTGCTGTACCTTATGGCCTGCTAACCAGGACACTCTCCAGCATTTTGGAGATGAGGATTCAATACCCTGCTCAGACTAAATCAAGTCAAAGGTTATCTAATTCCTTTATTAGTGTTCAGACTTCTTAATTATTACACACCCTTTTCATAAAACAGTACTAGCATTTTAGAACATTGTCAGAGTTCAGTTACCTGTATACCTATTCCTGGATCACAATTCATTTGTTGGCTGTGTTTAAAGACAATCCCTCAAGAACTTTTAAGCAGTCAACACTGACTTCCTTTAAGCATCCTAGAGATATTCCATCTTTGTAGGGAGGCACCTAGTGAAAGTTGTCATATAAAGAATGAAGCAGTCTTTAAAAACTGTTGACTATAGCTGAAATGGAAATCAGGTGACTGTGCACTCCATCTCTACTTAAACCAACTAGATACCATCTACAGCTGTTTTGCATTCCAGTGGCTTTCACAATTTGAGAGGTTTGGGGTTTTTTTCCCTGTGAAACACCTGGCCTTTGAATATATATTATTATTCCTGTTTGGAAATGAACTATTAAAATGCAAGATATATTTATCCACAGGAAAAATACATCCAAACTAGTAACAAACAGTACACATCTGCCAAGTCTGTATGCTGCTGTCCCACACTGTCTTGCTAGATAGCTAAATCTGGTTATGTAAGTGTCTTCTGTGATTCCTGGACCTTCCTGAGTAGAAGTCTATTAAATTTAATAATTGAACATTATTGTTTCTTGAACATTTAAATTTTAAGAAAACTTTTCAATATTTGTGGCACATTGGGACTTGTCCTTTCATTTCAGACTTCTGTCATGTCTTGATAATTGACTACACACTTGTTTATACAGGTTCTTCTTCCTGTGTTTTGACATTTTCTAACCCACTACTAATCCTGCAAGTGATTCAGGAAAACATATCAATTCTCCTGTCACTTTTTTCTGTGCTGACGTTATTTTGGCATTTCCTTTTCCATAGTCTCTTGCCAGAGTGTTCGGTCAGCCTATGGCCTTTACTTGTACCCCTGACCACTGCACCTTCATTTAAGTGCTGGCAAATTGAGGACAAAAAAGAGTTTTTCAATTCGGATTTTTTTTTTTTTAGTATTGCCTTTGTAACTGCAAAGAGTTTGAGGCACGTATATCTATAGTTCACATTTTTACCAATTCCTTCAGCCACTAAATAATCTAAGTTCTTATCAGGTAACTGGCAAAAGTACTATCTTGAAACACTTCAAGAATGAAAGACTAAGTAAAAGATTATACAAGCGTAATTTATCACATAAAAGAATAAAAAATATAATCAATCATATTTCTGGACCACATTTCTTCAGTTTCCTCAATTCTGAGGGAATGAGAGCTTTAGTGAAGTAATACATTCCAGTAATGCTAAACAAAGGTCTAAAAAAAAAAAAGAAGAAAAAAGGAAAAAAGTATTTTAAAGTTTTCTTAAGGAATTCACTTGCATTCTTTTTGGCCTGTAAAGTGCTTCCTACTTTGTACGATATCTGGCAAAAAATTCAGAGCACCATATTCTCTTACTAATAAGAAGAGCAATGATAAAAATTCCTGAAGGATTGTTTTATATTGTGCAAACTCTGACCAAGAAGTGTCAGGACTGAAAACACCATAGGCTATGCCAGCCAGATGATCTGCAGAGATAATTAACTGCAGAGTCCACAGCTTCAGCTAGCCTGGGGACAATGTCATGCATACTGCATTCAGGACTTAAGCTACCAGCTTCCTTTTGAACTGGGCTGTCAGGAAGAACTACCAACACATTCAGAACCAAAGCAGAAATCCCTGTGTGATCATTACGTGGTCTAGACATGCCTCTAACAGTCAGCAGTGCTGAAGTTTCAACTCAGATCGTTTTGTTTTGTTTTGTTTTTTGGGCCTCAGGAAGGTATCATTTTAAATTTTTCATATGTTTCATAACAGAGCCTCTGCAATAGGAGCAGGGATAATGGTTTTAGACTGAAGGACGGTCAATTTAGATTACATATAAGAAAGAAATTTTTTAACAATTAAAAACAGAGTGGTGAAACACTGGAACAGGTTGCCCAGAGAGGTGGTAGATTCTCCATCCCTGGAAACATTCAAGGTCAAGGTTGAATGGGGCAGGATGTGATTTCAAATTAGACACATATTTCATAGCTTGACATAAAAACACTCACATATCTTTTAAAAGACTAAGTCCCAGATTCCTATGCCCGTGTGTTTTTCTCTTTTGCTGAGATACCTATTGGTTTTAAATTTCGTATTTCCTCCTTCCCTATCCTGCTAAGTGATTCATAGTTTTTCCAGTGATATTCCTATCATGTTTCTGCTGAATTGCAGCTAAATACTGACTGGTTTCAAAAAGCGTCTACAGGTATTAGTAGTAATGCACTATGGCAATTGCAATTTTCACAGAGATCTTAAACTGAGTTTAGGAACACAGAGATATCTAGGATGAATAAAGAACCAGCATTTGATGAAGACTTACTCCTCCTTTCATGAGTGTTTCAAAGAGCCTCCTATCTCCCTTCAGGAGCCTTCGGGATCTCCTCCACTAGATTCTAGGTAAAATCTAGATTTTTATACTTGATTTGCTAAAATCAGTCTCTGAAATACTTAGTACAGAATTCAGCATTTCATTAATATTCAGTCAATATAATATTGATTACAGAACATTGTAATATAATGTAATATAATTAAAATTAAATGATACCACATAATATAGCTTTTGCTTGAAAATTCCTTTATAGGTCTGAAGGTACTATGTGGGTAGTAATCAATATCCTCTATTTTCTAGGTAAAAAGTATTCTAGCTGGTAGTTGTCAGTGCAGAATGTAAACTATCACTTCACAGAACCAGCAAATGGTTGAGGTTAGAAAGGAACTCCGGAGATCATCTGGTCCAAACCCCCATCACCTGCTCCAGTTGTATCCATCTGGATGGCAGTCACCAAGAGTCATCCTTGCACAAGGGTATTTGTATGGTGCTGGTTCACCTTCACTCCCTAGGGCTGGGCTGAGATTTTTTGAGAAGTGAATCCATCCCAGTTAAAAGACCTCAGAGAACCATTTGCTTCATGATAGCTTCCTTCAAGCCAATGCCTGGTGTGCACCAGCATTAAATAACTAAATAACTAAAAAAACTAAATCACTTCAGTCATGTTTGCATCAGTGAGATAACTACAAATATGTATACAAATATATAAACATACAACCACATACAAATAAATGTATTTGGAGAGTGTATGTGTGTTTTTAGATTACTAATGTCTATACAGCGCTAATGATTGTTTCTTTCATGTTAACCATCAGTGGTTTCCCTGAAAATGAGCCTCACAAGATGATGAAATAAAAGGATGGTGGAAATGATCTGCTGACTATCTGCGTCTTATATCACCTTCCTAACATTATTGGTTTTATCTCTTTATATTCACAGTCTTAAAATATTGATATTTTTTCTTTCACATTTAGAAACCCAGCAAAGGATAGTGGAAAAATGCCAAGATATCTAACCTCTGCTCTAACAAGTCACATGTCTATAATGTTCCTCTTGGAATCATACTGGCTAGCAAAATCTTTAACACTGGACCTGAGACATCACAAATCAATCTCAGAAACTCTTTGCAAGTTCAAATGTTGGTGAGGACCAAAAAACCCCAAAAAACTCTACACATCTTTGCATGATATGCACCAGAAAGATTATCTTTTCACAGACAATTTAGGCAATGAAGCCATTAGTTGGAGGCTCAAGCTTTACTTGATGAAAGGAAATGTAAAGATAGATAAAAATATCAAAAGAAGTCAGCAGGTCTTTTAAGTTTATGTATTCATGAAGTATAAGAAATTATCCCTCTACTTTGAAGTGTAGACTAGGATACAGAAAATTTAAAATAACTAAATAATAGTTCTGGCAAAAAAGGGGACAAATAAATGGACAGTGATTTGTAGCACTATTAATGCAAGTATGAAATCAAAGCAGACCAAATTTTTTTTTTTCTCTTGCTACTTTATGAAGAGTAATAATTCAGTCAGTCTGCTCAGACAAATGTTTTAAAGTACCCACAATGGAAAAGAGTGAGGATCTCGCTAAATACTTAATATTGCATATCCCCAACACATATTATTCCTCCTTTGAAACAATTACTAATCAGAGATTAATAAATTCCTTGTACTTAAGCTGAGGACTAAGAAGGGAAAAATAACATGTTGCAGCTCTTAGTGATTTTTGGTGTAAAGTAAAAACATTATTTTAATAGTTTACTCCTTCAGCAATGTCTGTACTGAATGCTAATAGAACTCTTTAATACACTTCAACTAGGAGATTTCATAACACAGGAGGGGTTGTTTTGTCTCTGCTTTTAGTCTGGGAAGGTGAAGAAATTACCTGGCATCTCCTTTACATTAATTTGCTTGTGTTATTCCACAAGCATAGAAGAGTCTAGAGACACCTATGCCAACGCTGATTTCTAAGAGACATTTATAATGAAAAGGTCAAATAACCCATGTCAGTGTCAATCTCTTAAAAAACAGTGCAATGAAGATAATTTTTATTCTTAACTAGAACTGGTGCACATCTGGCCTGTGACTGAACTAGAGAATGAAAAAAAATTCATACTGTAGCCAATACTAACTCAAGTACTCCAACAGAGAGAAATTCTGGCAGCTTCTGTTGTTCCCACCAGTACATCTGCTAATCCTTCATTTTATGAAGAAATAAGAGGCACAGTCAAGCTGAGCACCAAACAACTGCAGTAATACATACAAGACCAGAATGATCTTTGTAAAGAAAAATATTATTGTATAGAAGTTGGATTTTACCATTTTTTAAATTAAAAATAATAGAATGGTTTCTTGGGTTTTTTTTTATTAAGTATGTTTGAACAGGATCCTTCTCAGCTTACTCTATCTAGGTGCATGGCAGGTGTTAGACATGAAGAAAGCTCCCTCTATCATCAGTAAAAAATATCAATAGGACAACTTTTGCAAGTAATCTTGGACAAAACTTCTGCAAATAAGTTTTCCACTGGCTATAAAGAAGCCTAGATTCTCACTTTAGATCAGATGTTTAATTTCAGTGCAGTTCAAAGCAGGCAAGGTAGGTCAAATCACCTGTATAATATGTTTATTAGTTCAATACATAACATACATAATACATGTATTATATACTTATGTGTATACTTAGTCTTTGTACATGTCCATATGTGTGGACACATGGGGGAACATGGGCAGATGAGTGTACACATATGAACTCAAATTACAGAGTGCGTACATCCTAACTGCTTTACAGACTTAATATAGGTATACTGGAGCACACAAAAATATATTACTGAGTGCTTCAGTAGAAACATGCTCTTTAAAAAACAAAATAAATAATTTTATATAATGAATAATCCAAAGCTTTTTGACAAGAGTTTGCCAGGGCGGGCACCAAAGAATATTTCCTTTCTGATCTCTCAGTTGTGTTACACATCAGGTGTACTTAATAATTCAGGCACTTAACGTTGAGGCCAGTCAGAGCATGAAATAGAAATAATGCCCCACAAGAGTAAGAAAAAACATGAGATTTCAACCCAGCAGCAATGATATAAAGTCTTATTTATGCCTGGTGCTCAGTGAAATCATTTGTATTCATAGAACAATTTTCATTTTGCCTACATATGCTCCCTAATTGTTGTAATCTGTGCTCTCCAAATTCTTCTTGCTAAAGTCAAATCCATCCGCCCAATTTTCTTAGGAATCACTGACCAGTTTTCAAAATCTTTTCTATAGCAATATAAATAGGAAAAACTTCATAAAGAGTTTCTGAGCAAGAGGAAAGTAAAATGAGGAGCCAGTGCCATGATGGAATCAAATTTCCAGACATGCCATTAAAATGAGAAACTAATTACCAAATTCTAGAGTCAGATTTTACACTTGGATACATGTACATAACTCCCACAGGTTTCATTAGGAGCTACCCTTATGTACCAGAGAAGATAGTTTGGCTTAAAATTTGTAATCATATCACATTAAAAAAACTTGTTCTTCAGGTGCAGCCAGAAGTTCAACAAGTTAGTCATGCAAATCACATTATGTAAATATTTGGATTCATTACTTTTTTTTTTTTTTAATATAAACCATTTCAGAGTAATCAGAGAGTCCTATTACACTACTTGTTTTACTGGGGATAGTGTTTCTTGCAAGTTGTCAAGTCAAAACAGAATGCACAGTAGAACAGCAGAAGAGCCATGAGGCAAAATGCAGGAAATAATGTGTACTGAGATGAGTCATTGAAAAGCAGGGTGACAAGACATTCAGGATTCTAATAATTAATTTCCTGTTCTGCTCCACCAGCTAATAATAATGTAAAGAAGCTAAGTACTTAGCAATACTGTTACAAATATGATATTCAACACAAGTATTCTTTACCAAGAACACCTTGACTAACTCTCAGTAAAGATATACACAGAAGGTACCATTGATGCTGTATATTGGGAGATTTACAGCTGTTTGTGCTTCCCATAACATCATACAATCGATATGAACATTTCTTTGGGTAGGACTGTGTTGCATATTCAATCATGCAAAATAAGGTGAATATTACATTGCACCTGTGAACCATGAATCTAATCTCACATTATAGACAAGGTGTTCAACTTAATTGCCTGAACATAAACGGTAGTATCTTCTATAACACCCAAGGATAGCTAAGATCCCAGCTATGACAGGGCTGAGAGATATGAAACAGGACGTACATGGCACCTAGATCCTTCTAAGTAACAGGCAAAGGACAAGCAGAATATTCTGGACAACTCTGCCAAGTCCTTGGCCAATACACAGACATAATATGCTTCCATGAACAGAAGCATCAAGTCCCCATTTAACATTCCAAGGATGCTAAAATATCTGTACACATCTGATGGATGTAGCTCAAGACTAATGGGAGACCTGTGATTTTCCACAAAAACAGCTGGAGGCCACATGGGAGACTGACCCTAGGCAGTCTGAAATGGCACCAAATATAGGTATTTAAGCAACTGCATTGTGTCAGATGTGGTCTGGAGATCCGATGGACTCATCCTACAGTAGAGGGAGGGAGATTCATCTGGCTAAACATAAGTATGACATTCAAGTATCATTCAGGTATTCTAGAAACTTTCACAAGTCAGGCAAAGTATGTGAGGACATCTGAGAGACTCACGCTCCTCTGAGGCAGCAATTTTATACCTCTCTGAGTCTAAAATTACATTAATCCCCTATCAGCAAGCAACCACCTCTTATGTTAGATGTGCTGAAAACCTCAACACTGCCATTATGGACTTCACTGATTATAGTGGGAGGTTGCATTTTATGTGGATTTTTATAATGTAGGCATATGCGTTTGGGCAATTAACGTAGAGTTGAAATTAAACCAATTCATTACCAATATCAGAGTTTCCAGTGCATCTGAGCTGTTGATAGATGGCTAGACAGCAGTATCACCACTGCAATGCTATGAAACTTGGAAATCAGGGAAGTCAGCCCACTCTGCTTTATAATAATGGAAAACGGTACTGAGAAAAATAGCTTTAAAGACATGCAAAAAACACAGAAACACTCTTGAGCCCTTGTTGCATTGTGTACAAGTAGCAAAAATGCAAAAACATAAAAATTATTTGCATTTCTTTCCTGTAATGAATAGTCTTTATTTGTTCTATCTAATGTGCCCCAGAAACCCGACAAACGCTTACATGACAGACAAATAAATATTTGGTCTGTTGCAAATAACTAGTTTACACAATGTTTTATCCCATTGTATGCTCACGTAACACAAGTTCTTCAGCTTGAAGAACTGAGCTGTCTTACCTCTGTCCTTCTGCCAAATAAAAAGAAATGGCTTAATTAACATTTAGGCCCTTAAGCAAGATGATTTTGATTTGAAGTCATTTTTCACCTGAAACACATCTAGCATTTTAGCTCTTTATTGTTTTTTATTCTTTTTCATTTTTGCAAGCTTAAGATTGAATACTATAGAATCAATCACCAGAAGGTCAGATTTTGCACTCGCTTGTCCCAGAATGCTTCCAAAAAAGGACTAGGGAAGGCAATGCATTTACATTAATGATATATTTATATATCTGAGAAGTGGATCAAGCTCAATGTATTTAAAATGAGCAGGACACAGATCTAAGAAACATGCACTTCCAAAAGAATCACCTTCCAACTGAAATTCTTGAGACTGAGTAAGAGCTTATATGACAGTTTGAATAAAAGAATCATGAATGATGAAAATTATTCCAAGGCAATTTTGAATCCTATGCACAGTTAAATCAGTGGAGCTCTGTTAAAGGCTCCAGCCAAATCCAGTGTTCAGCCATGCAGAGGACCAGATGCTTATATGTCAACCATGCGGAGAACCAGATGTTTTCATGTCAACCTGGGAAAGGACTTAGTCTAAGAGCATGATGTATGAGGCTACTTAGGGTCTAATAATTTTGCTGGCGTGGGACATGAGTATACATCCAGCAGCAATCAGTGTGAAATGAGTGGTATTGTAAATGTGAATTAGTAGTATTGTAAAAGCATAAATAAAAATATTTCACTGTATTTTACTGAGCTCACCATCAGAAGATCCTGAGAATTGCTATCTTTTGCTGTTCTTTCCTCCCAATGCAATTCCTGAATCGCAGCCTGCCACAATGACCATTAGGTAACAAGGAACTGAGTGTGCATTTTACATGTCCTGGAGTGCACAAGTGTCTGCAAAGGACCTCTGAGCTGGGGGGATTCCCGGGGAATATGTGAGGAGCTGTGACATGTGGGCAGTCAAGCATGACACTCCCACACAGGGAACAATACCTGGAGACAAATATCTCCTAAACTGCACCTAGGTCTTACGTGGAGATGCTTGCTTAGTTCCCACAAAGCAGAAGCACATACTCAGCCTTGTGGCCAAGATCCAGGGGTTCTTGGGAAGTTATGTTCTTGGCAGTGTAAACTTCACTTGCGTCATGTGTAAGACTGCGGCAGCTATTTCATCGAAATAGAAGCTGCAAAACACAAAAGTGTGTTCTGAAACAGAAATCCAAATGGAGAAGTTACAAATGTAAAATAAACAATAAAATGGTATGGAAAGAAAAAAAAACAGAAGCAAAATATAGAGATTTTTCTTTGAATTTTTTAAAGATTCTTGTCTCTAGCAGGTGAAGGGCCCACTAGAAAAAAACCAGTCTGACTCATCAGGTGCCCTTTGAGAAACAGCCAGAAAAAATAGAGATGGCTGATAATGTACAGTAAATGTCATCCACAGATAACATTTAGCCTAAACACACTCTGGAAAGGAAGAAAATGGAAACATGAATATGGTTTCTTAGTCAGCCTGACTTAATTATCCATGCCCTCAGAAAACCCACAAAAGATAGCAAGTTCCTATGGAAGATTTTATGAAGAAAAACGTTTTTAAAATTTTCTGAGGTACTCTTTTCAGAGGATAATATGAAATAAAAATGTTCTGAACCAATACAACTCACAGGTATCATGACAACCCTCCAATCAGGATTAATGATTCAGCATTAAAGTGATTCTGAGGTAAGCAGAAACTCTGTAACTATTTTGTATAGTGTCAAACTGCCCTGGAAGATTTTTTTTAATCATTTCTGTCTTCCCATATGTAGATACATTGGGTACCACAGTTACAGACATGAAAAGAGCCAATCTGTATGATGATAAGGGAGGGCAACAGCAGTTCCTCTAGACAATCTCTCCCTCTCTCTCAGAACACTGCAGAGATTCATATTGCAGAGCCATGACAAACAGTGGGCAAACAATGAAAAACTGGCAGTCTCCTACAGTTGTTTCAGAACTCAGAGCAACCATACAGTTAAGTGACCTCTGCTTCTGCTAGGTCACCAAGAGGTAAATAACAAGAGAAAGGCAGTAAATGAAGCATTATTGTGCAGACTCTGCCTGTACCGTATCAGTTCTGTGGAAAAATAAAGGTTTCCTGTGTTCTCTTCCTCCATGGTCTCAATTGCACGATGAAGTGAAGCACTACGCTATGTGTGGTGTGAGTTAATTTGCCCCAGGCTGAGTACTCGGAGGTTCAGGGGAACAAAAAAATTCCCAGAATGATGTGGTTTACTTAGTGAGAGCTTGGGTAAACTTCTTTATCTCTATAGCCTGGAACATTTGGGCTGAGCAAGTCTCAATCCTGTGCCTTAAACTGAGAAGAAGGAAGAGAGAAGCCTGGTCCTGCAGACTCTTCAGCCCTTTTCAAGCCACTTCTCCCCAGGCTTTACCCAGGCCATACCCAGGCCATAAATTGCAATACCATCTTTCAGTGACTGCATTTACAGAACCTGGTCGTGCTCTTAAAGAGCTAGTTGCATGCCTTGTGGTATTCTCAAGGAAATGTTTAGCCCTTCTCTAGCAAAAAGAAGGCTTAGAAAACTGTGGTGTTTTGGTTATATTCTAAACTCAAAATAAAGCAGCCATATGAAACACAGAACTTTTTAAAAATGAACATTTTGGGGTTTTATGCCTTTGATTTCTAGTCAGTCTCATGGATCCTAAATTACAGTTTTTAAATGTTCCATACCCAGCAATACCCAATGTTAAAGTAATTTTTGTTCCAGCAAAAAGATGGTTGGTTTGTCAATCAAAATATGCAGCATGGTCATTATCTCTGCTGACTTGAAATCAGAGTTGAGCATGATCCAAGAAGCCTTTATTCTTCCCAGTAATCCTCACATACATGAGCAGCCCTAGTTAGTCAGGATTATCCACTTCAGATGAGATAGCTATGATATGATATAGCTATGATAGCCCATCATCTTCCACATTCTGAATCTCACCTGGAAAACTCATTTATGCATGGCTTGGCCACATTCCTTTCGAACTTCTTAATTTAAAGCAAAGGTCTTCCAGGTATTTGAGTCAGAATTGCACATTATGTTTGGAATCTGAAGTCTATTCCAGCCAGGTTTTGACAAGCAGAGATTAACTGCTTTCATGATCCACTTAGTCCCTCTTCCTCCAAGGATCCAGACTGCAATTTATCTTGTGTTTTTCTACTACAAATGAAATATCATATGTTTAATGGGAACAAATCAATATTTGACTTCCCAGATTCAGGACCGCATTTGAAATAGCCATAGTTTTGAGCTGCAGCCCTGCTTTGTTTGCAACCCTTGCTAATATGCAGCATTGGAACACATTTCTCATAAATCCGGCACATGCTGCACCTACAGGCTGAATTATGCTATTGGCCACCAATATCATCTTTAGTAGCTACTTTGCACTCAGTTGTCCCTTACATATTATAGACACATTGGCAAAGTTAATATGGTGGCAAATCAGTGAACAGGAAAGGCGAGACTGATGCATAAATGATGGAAACTGTGTAAAGATATATATGTTTACAAAGAAAAGAGGGAGGAAGATGAAGAAAGAGACCACAATAGATAGCGTATCTGGAAAATGTGTAGAATATCTGTTAAATATCTGAGTCTGAAAATATTTTTCCCAACAAGCTTATCTGACACAAGGAGAATTAAGAATTTATTTCATTACATCTGGCTTTCAACAAAGTATCTGTAACCACATCAACCCTGGCTTGGGTGGCCAGGCTGCTTTGGTGGTCACTGACTTTCCCATCAGAGACATTCAAATTTATCTCAGATTAAAGTTCGACCATAATGAAATTTTATTATCTGCAACAGCAATCTATTCTCATTCAGACTGCTGATATATCACCCTGAGCATTCTGACTAACAGAGGAGGTCTTGAAAAACAGGCCAAAAAATGCCATGGATGTTTATGTACATCATACCATTCAGCTATTTCACAATGTTGAGATATTTCTATTTATATTTTCATTAGAGATAGGAGGTATTTATATTTTCCCCTAAGAAGAGTTGACTAAATAATACTTGTCAACTAAACTTTAAGTTTGCACTGTTTTCAAGGAATAATCTGAGAATTAGCTTTTTAAATGTTGAATTAGACTTCCTTGTAAAATACCAGAAAAACCACAGTCTGACAACTGAGGCCTTTCTAAGGATAGCTGTCCTCAAACTGGAGTCTCAGGGTTTAAAGCTGATTTGATTTTAGTTACTAGTGGAGATAGCCACCAGAAAAGTACAACTTTTCTGCACTTCAGCTGGCGATACTGGCTCATGTGCATAGCACTTGCTTGAACAACATATTAGGGGAGAAGAGCTGGGCATGCCATCCCACCATGAATTATGTGACTTACACCAATGTCAGAAATATATCCTTGTGTCTGCCAGTATATAGACACAGACAGAAGTGAGTGACCCAAGCAAAAACACCCGAGCCTGTAGTCACACCCTCTTCTCCTTCTTGCTGTGACTGCAGCTCTTACACAGCATCATTCTTACGCTGGTATCATTCATGCTCACACCTTTCCTGGGTACATATGGCTCCTTACGTGGCAAGTTCAATTTGGCCCCTCACAGAAGGACTTAATCTTTCCTTACAGACTCCTCTACTCTGAGAAGTATTTCATTGTAATTCCTTCCCAGCTGAAAGATTCACTCCATCACTCCATCCAGCTGCCAGAAGAATAGCTCCCCATACCTCGACAGAGCCCTACAACTTGATTGTTTCACAGGGGACTATGCAAGCATCACGCAAAAGCCATATTACAGAGTATAAAATTCTTAATATATAAATCTGTGGTTCTCAGTACTGACACTGTCTCAAGGAAAACACTACAAATGCAGGGAAGAAAAATCTTAATGAGGGAATTCCAACAGCATTTGTTAGAGCATGCACACCAAAGTCATTGCCTGGCAAAACATACAAGTACTTAATTTTCTAAATAATTGGTGCTTGGTGAAATATTTACGCACACTTATCACTGTGTCAGAGATGCCAAGGCCAATTGAACGTCTAAGGCATTCCTCAACTGAGATGACAAAGGCCCTCCACTGTGCAATTCACACTGCTGGGGCTCAGTGAAACCTTTTATGTCAATGTCAGACAGACATACTCAAATGTATTTGCTCTGCATGACATTGGTGACATTCCTTCTTGATAGCAATGGACTTTCTCATTTAGGCTGGATCAGCTAGAGTTATGTGAACAGGAAGGATATGAGGATATGAAGCCATACCACGTGCAGTTTACTACGTGATGCACGCACAATCTTTGCTTAAAGCAGTTTTCAAATATTTCTTGTATCAGTGGGTTCATTGCCATTTTAGTCTTAAAGAGACACTTCTGCTGTCGTAGTATCTGCCAACAATTAGCAGGCGAAGACCATTTAATCAATACTAAAATACCATGAATATATGACCAGATTTATGATTTTATTTCATATCACCAGGAATTCTGTTATAAGCAAGAACAAACACCCTTTCCCTTTATCTCCAGCCCATCACTAAGGAAGAGAGCACTCTCTCTGGTATGCTGTAATAGCCCCATGCCATGTCAGATATGCAAAGCAATCATAAATCCACTTTAGCTTGTTAGTTTACTGCTGCTTTCTATCACCAGACAAGCACAAAGCAACTGGAATGTGTCAGTGAATCTGGCCCTAAATCACACTTCTTTTTTTCTTTTCCGAGTGGTATTTTTAAGCTGTGCCAAGCAATAACATTCCAAGACACCCAGGGAAGAGAGTTGCAGCACATTCACTGACTTTCTAGCATGCAGATGAAATGATTCTACTGATTCTCTGTGGAATTCTCTGGGCTGCTTGGCACAGTTTGAGCAAAGCAATATAAGCCCAGCTCAGCTGAGTAGTTAAATGGATTTTACTACAGTAGTATGTACAACTATAATGATCCTGGAAAAGTGTACAAGGATTCGATCATTCAATTTCTTTTTTTTTTGTTGTTTTATAAATATATTTCAGAGAATTTAGAAATTGTACTGGAAGAACATTTCCTAGAACATTTTCTAGGAGGAATAGGTTTTTTCACTTTCTTACTTTCCTTTTATTTTGAAGAATGCTACATCGATACTGCTGTTGTTTAAGAGGAAAACCAGAAGTATATAAGCAACAGTCAGGAAGAGAAAGTTGCATTATTAACCCAAAGTTAAATTCAGATCTGAATCAGGATTGCAGGATACAAAAAATCCACATAGAAGATGCAAAGACAGCAGCTGATGAACCTAGAGAGACTTTCTTTCTTTAGCAAGACATGGAAACACATAAAAGTCTCTTTAACCTCGCATTCCTGACTAACTATGTCTGGTTCCATAGTCAGACTAAATGAAATGGTAATTGCTCATCCATTACATTTGACAAGGATGCTGCTGTTATAAAAAAAAAAATTTAAATTGCTTCTTTTGTGTGCCATTCTATTCCAAAGAAAACCTTGAGAGTACACAAATGATTCATGAGACATTATGATGATATGAGCACTTCTGTTACCAGGGAATGACTTACAAATATATGACTCTTAAAACTATGGCACTTATGCTTAATTCTCTTTTTCTCAAATCATGCATAACAGCTTTAGTGGCTTTAAATAAATAAGTGGATCAAATTACCTACATAGACAAAAAAAAAAAAATTCTCAAGAAATCAAATAAAATATGCCAACATATAGTCAGCAGCAACTCAAGTAATCTAGGGCATGAGAGAGACTATTTATTTACTGGCAAACAGCTACTACATTTGTTACTTAACTCTCCAACCCAGCAGGACTTCAAATAGAGCCAGCAATTAAAGCTAGTTAGGCAATCAAAGGTTACATAGAGACAAATGAGGCCATAAAGGGGCCCTGCTCATAAAAAAATCTTGAGAATTACAGATTTCTTTTGCGTATATTCTGTTCTTCCACAGAAAATATACTCCATAGATATTCCACAGTGTTGACTTAGCAGCAGGATATGCTTTCTCAGAGTAGTCTCAGAGAGAATTAACCAGAGATTGGTAAAATGCAATGGCTTGATTTCACAAAGATCTGAGGATATGTTTGTCTTTTTCCCTGTAAGCCTGTACTTTATCCTGATTTTTACAAATCTAATAAAGTGTTGTCAAGCATTTCAGCCCTTGGTGCAATAGATGTCTTTAAAATAAGCATCTTAAAAGCAGCATGGGAGCAAGCTTCACTTTGAGAATAGCCCATGTTCATATCCCTGCCACGTGGGTGAAGAGCCCACCTATGCATGCCCTTGCCCTGAGCCTGCTGCCATGCAGTGAATGATGATACCCAGAGGCTAAATCTATAGTAGATCACAGAACAGCTGGGACTGCTGCTCAGGTCAAGTGGCACAATTGCCTTTGTCTGTGAAGCTCTTCTGAGGGTTTATTGTAGGAGAAGTTGTAATCTGCGATGTGTAGATTCCAGCCACTGGATGTGTCTGTTTGCAAGTTAGAAAACACCAACTGAGAAAAGGAGGAAGGAAGGCTTAGAAATCATATATGACACAGGTATGATTAAAAATAATTTAACATTTACTCACACTCTTAGAAACTTTCTGATTAAATGTACAAAACCATATTTCACCTGTATCAGTGGCATTGCCATTTGGGAAGCAGCCATAGTGTAACATGATCACAGTATTATTCAGGTGGAAAGGGACCTTGGCAGGTCTGTAGTCCAAGCTGCTGCTCTATGCAGGGGTAGCTCTGAGGTCAGATCAGATTGCTCAGGGTTGAGTACTGTGGGGTTTAAAAACTTGACAGAGATAGCACAGCCTTTCTGGGCAACCTGCTAAACTGCTTGACAGTCCTCAAGGTATCTGGGTGTTGGTTTATTTTTGCTTTGTATGACTTTTTATCTCTTCTCTTCCAATGTACCACTGTAGTTTCTTGCTCATCTGCCATGCATCTCCTTAATGAACACATCTCTGTCTCCTGATGAGTGCCCCGTTAGATCCCCCCACAACTATCCCCTATCCAGGCTGAACAAGCTCACATCCCTCAGGTTTTTCCCACAGAGCAAATGTGCTCGTCCTCCTGAGCACTCTAGTGGCCTTCCACTGGATGATTCTTGAGTTCTAAACAATCACATCTTCTGTACATGCAGCTGAGAGTGGAATTTGTGTGGGAACATTGCTTATAGAGGTTATTTAATTCAGTATGTAATACACAAGAGTTCTAACTTAAGCCTGGCATCACAAACACCGCAGAGCTTTCAGTTGTTCCTTTTTAGACTTTCACATCACAAATGAACATGTCTCTACTATAATCATATGTAAAACTATACTCCATATTCTGTTCCTTCACTCCCTTGTGGCTTTCACCCTTCTCTGCCTATCTCCCTTTTTTCTTTCTCATTCCTTCCTGCTGTACACATCACATCTTTCTTAATATGGAAAAGAATATTCCTACAACCTTTTTTTAATACTTTTGTTGAGAGTGCTTTTAGATTCACTTTACATGGCTGTAAAGTTACAAAACACACAAAAGAAAAAAACACTTAGGTCCAGCTTTGTTTCCTCTGATGGGTCTAGGCTTGTTTGGAATAATAATAATATTAATAATAGTAATAGAAGTGTATTATAGTAATAATAGTAATAATAAAAGTGTAGTGCATCTTAAAACAAGACTTGGCAAACTGTGTGACAATTTGAAATGAAAAATAAAAAACAAAACAGAAGAAATCCAAAAACAAAACAATCACAGTCAGTTCCGACAGGTACAATACATTTCTTTTTCATGACTGTTTTCAAATTGCTATCCCAGCAGTTAGCACTTAAAAAGAATAATTACCTTAAGCTGACAGGCTAAAACAATCTGAAATCTTCTGAACTATAATAATAAATGTAAAAGACCTATTTAAACCAGAAATATGACTTTTCTTTTGAAAAGCACTTGTTAAAAGAGTTTAGAGTTTGGCAACTGGTTGCCCTCTGCTTTGGCCAGGGAGTTACAATTTCCTTACAAAAATTTCCCAGCTTTGGGCAGGAAAAATACATTTTGGAATTGGCATGCCAGTTTTGTGTTTTGGTCATTATTAAAATGGGCTCTAAGCAAGGCAACAAAGTGGAGAATGAATCAAGGTACCTCTGTGTCGGTGTGCCTGTGTGCATTCAGAGTGCTGCTCTTCCAAGATTAAATTTTTCTTTCTGCTACTTGGACTCCTATAAAAAAAAGTGATCTGTAAAAAAAATGCTTCTACTCTGTGCAGACAAATATTCAGGCCAGAAACGAAAGCATGCTGAGGAGCATGATGGTCTAGTTAAATGGTCAGAAACAGTGTGAGAAGAAGAGGTAAAATTTCCCATCCCTGTTTCCAGTGGACTGACTACATGAAATTTAACACAGCAAAAGTCCTGGCAGGTGGTTCCAAAGCCCCTTGATTTGTTGTGTAAAAAGCATAATTATAAAGCCCTGGGCTGTCATTTTAAAAAAAAGTGTCAGCCAAACCTGTCAGTATGTGTTATACATTCTCAGAATACATTAGGTGTATTGGGCCTATCAGGGAACTCAGGCAGAGGAATATTCACTATCCAGATAGCAGCTCAGTCTCAGACACTCAGCTCTGCTCAAAGCAAAGCAAACCTGGGTGTAGGTGGAAACATAAAAGTCACAGAGTGAATTTTTAATGACATTCGACTGTTTCAAGTTGTGTGGTACCTGAGTGCAGTTTTATTTGTATGCATTTCATTTCAGCTTAAATTCTCCATTACCTACGTAATTCCTGAGTTGTGATCTAGCTCTCAATGTACCTACACCAGCTCTTTTTCCTTGTTTCATTTCTCTTTATGCCAGATACCAATAAAATAAGGATGGAACTGGTCACACAGCCCTAGGAAAACAGCTCCTATCTGACCCAGCCTCCCAAAGTTAGGAGTTCTTTTAAAGTAGTAATTTCAAAGGAGAAAGATAAATGCTGATGAATTGACCTTTAAATATCTTGGACAAAACAAAAATGCTAATGCTGCATGCCAAAACCCATGCCAAAAATGGTTCTGTTTTGCCTTGAGAAATGGTTTCTTTAAAATCTTTATCTAACGCAGCACATTTCTCAAAAGATTTTTTTATTTTGACTGCAATTTTCTAATAAAAATCTTTTTTTTGAGAAATGCCTAACTGCTTTTACCCACTAGCAGGACATGAGGATTTTTTTAAGTTAGGTTATGACATATGAGTTGGCTTTACCTTTTTGAGAAACACAGCAAACAGTTTCACCAAGCCCCAGATGTCTGTTTTGCACTGGTTTATGAGCAGTCAGTAGCCAGTGAACTCTGCTCCTTCAGTGCAATAACAAAAGCAATGTGCATGACAGGCTAAGGCACAAAAACCTCATGCAGTTTGCCTCAGGATTGTCCTGGCAAGTTCCTATCAATTCTTCTTTAAAGTCTTGAAGGAAAGTTGGATAAAAACATCATTGTTTTGCTCTCCAGCCATGACATGGTCTTGACTCACCAGACAATCAGTCCCTTACAGAAGCTTCATCTTTCTCTTAGTGGTCCCTTGAAAGTGAGACTAGTATGGGCAGAAAAACAAGGAAGAATTATACTCAAGCATCTTAAAAGGAATGATGTCAAGAGGGACAAATCAAAACAATGAAAATTAAGAATTATTTATTATTTTTTCTCTCCTGGAACAAATTACAGCTTGTCACAAAAATTGTTCCAAACACTCGTGTGGTATGGTTTTGGATTATCACTATCTTTTGGGGCTTGTTTATTCAAAACAGTTAAGTGATATATAATTAAAACCACTAAGGTACTCTGTATTTCACACTGATGAGGGACATTTTGGATCAGATTACTGGCTGCTCATTTGTTCTTTTGCTTGTCTCATTGTTCTTTGGCTAAGACAGCACCACTTGTTTATATGCCTTGATATGGGCTCATCAGTAAACCCTGCCCTAGGACTGTCCTTAGTCAAGGGAAATTCAGACCAGAATCCACTGGAGTATTTGTTAACCACCCTACTGGGTCAGGAAAAGTGATCATCTTATTGGCAGACCAAGTCTGCCTGTATGATACTTTGGTAGGAAAACAAAACTTATATGGAACCTCTAAAGGTAATGTACATTGCACTTCTGGAACAAGCAAGCATTCAGGAGTTGTTATGGAAGATAAAGGAAGTACTTTCTCTCAGCTGCTATTGGAGAGACAGGAAAATATTCTCAAGGTTACACCTGGGTAAAGATAAATTGTCTAAAGACCCTGGGTGTCTCACAAAGAACCTAAATAACTTTTGAAAGATAAAGTATGGAGCACAGGGCATTACCAGCATTTTACATAGGACATATTCTAACATGCTCTTCTTGCTTCAGAAATTATCAATATCTAAATATTTCGGGCTCATAATTCTTATGTTATTTTCTGCATTTCAGTCCCAGCCAAGGAGAAAAAAAGGCTTAGTACAGGCTTAGTAAGGTTTAGGGAAAAAAAGCACAACTGAATCAAATGTATTTAGAAATTCAGAAGTGGAAACAGAGACAAACTACTGACACATAGTGTATTCATAATGAACTAATCAAATGTTACACTTAAAAACTCATCAGTAATGTGGTGGATAATCAAGTCCCCTAGACAGCCATTGTTCAATTTTAGCATGATTTTAACAGTAAAAAGGTAAGGGAACGCTGGCACTATTGGTAGTGGAAGAAAAGGTTTCCATGAATGTATTAGGTAAAAAGCAGTGTGATATCATGGGGTTAAAAAAGATCTATCAAGTCTTCCATTTGTCATTGTATGACTTTTCCTCTTACAGCAAATTGATTATTGCTGCACAGGCCCAGCAACATGTGGCAAAAGGTACTTATTAATGTCTTATCTCTGCAGTGACATCATAAATGTATTTTACTAGGATCAGTATAATTCCCGTCTATTCCACTCTGTCGACACATCTGCATTAATTGAGACTAAATTTAATTCTAGTTCAGACAGTAATTTCCTACTGCTAAACCACCCAAAAAAGCCTTATCTACCCTTCATAGTTTCTATGAAGGGTAGATATCTTATTCTCAGCCTTACCTCCAGCACACAGGAAAACTGCACAACTATATACAATGAGATTGCATCATGTCACTTAGGCTTCTCCTTACCTACCTCCAAACATTGCAAGCATGCAATCCAGATCATTCCCTGCATCTCTACCTGTTCCATCTGAGTATCAGGACACACTTTTTTACTGTAAGGGTGACTGAGCCCTGGCTCAGGTTGCTCAGGGAGATTGTGGAATCTCTAACCCTGGAGATATTTAAATCACCTGGACACGGTCCTGGACATCCAGCTGTACATGGTCCTGCTTAGCAAGGGAGTGGACCAGGTGATCTCCAGAGGTCCCATTCTAAACATCAGCTTTTCTGTCATTCTGTGGTAGTGTAATCTTCAATGCAAAAAAAAAAAAAATCTTTCAAAGGAAAGAAAGTAAGACTTTCAAAGGAAGGATGATATGAAACTGGCTAAGAATGAAAAAAAAAAGAAAGCTGAGAAAGAATAGGAAATTCACCACATTCAAATATTTAGTAAGAAAAGATATCTAAGGCTACATATTAGCATAGCATAGCATATGTAAGCATACATATTAGCATACTTACCATGTATTTTGCTACATGAGTCTGCTAAAATTCAGTTGTACATTTGCTTTTTCTGATAGCTGAGAATGCGTGAAGACAGAGCAGAACACACTGCTTGCAATGCAGAACAAAACTCACAAAACAGCCTGGAAACTTTACCAAAGCCTCTAAGAGTGGATCTCCACATATATATCTGAAATATGGCCACATCAGGTCTCTGTAGCAGTGAGATTTACCTACTGTCAGATGCAGCAGCTCTTTCAGAATCCCTTTTCTCCGAAATAACATCATTATCTGGTAAAGCCAAATTCTATTTCCTTCAGGGTTCTTTATTGCCTCATGAGGAAAAGAAAAGTCCAAACAGCTCTTCATTCTATAGCATACAGTCTTCCTTTTTGGTCCACAGCCCTCAAGAAGCTCCTTAATTAAGGTTGTTCTTCAACTGCTTTTCAGACAAGATCTTCCTGTATTCAGTCCTGGATATCGGTAGGGATGTCTGAAGTCTCTATCTGCATGATCTAAAACAACTTAGACACTTTTTTTCAGCTTCCCAGGTATCTTTTAAGTATTCATCCTCCGATACCATTCAAAGGAGTCTTCCAGGCCTTCATTCGTCTATCAGTTCAGGAGACAGCCATATTTCATAATATTGGCATGAGTTCATCTCACCGGAGTTCACAGGACTCCTTTGGGATGGAACCTGGACACTTCCTTTATTTTAAGCAGTCTTGTAAGTGAAATATCTTGCTTGATCTGCAGAACACCTTAAAAGCAAAACCGTGTTCTGTTACTTTTCCAAATAGCAGTTTACTTGATTAGCAGCCGATTCACACAATTTGCAATTAATTGACTTTAGATTACTTTAGTTGGACATTTAAAACCACATTACAAAGATTCGTGATGTTTCTGTCAGGTCGCATTCACTTCAGACTTGGTAACTGGCTAAGTACTTAATGAAGTGTTTTCATACAGAAAATCATGGGCAAATTTTGGAAAGCTTGGATAAACCAACAGATGTCCAAATATTTAAATGTTGTTTGAACTTAATAAGTTGTGTTTCGTGACAACCTCATGGCATGAGTTTCTCTCAAATACTTCCTAACTGTGACGGTGCCAAAAATATGTTGTTTGTTACAACATGAATGTTGTAATTTCTTAAAATATACTGACATATGTATATCTAATTCTTCAGCAAATGATGCCCTGTAACCATTCAAAAATTATGTTAAACAGATTTAATTGGTTTGATTTTGGAAAAGGTTTTATGAATTGTGGGTATAACTGTGCTTCCTAAAATTTCACTTCTTTTTTACAAAAAAAGTTCTTTTATAATATACCAGGAATTATACTGAACAATTGGCAATCAGTTATGCTAAAGCAAGCAAAATCCTGTGATGGCTTCTTGAAGTCCCTAACACCTTTGCAACTTTAGAGGATTTATCAGCACAGAAGTAATGGTTAAAGTCTTTTGTGAGATGAAAAGGAATGCCTAGAATCTTACACCTTCCAAATTTATCCAATTAATCTAGCTCACCTAATCAATGTTTTAAGGCATAAATTATTATGACAAGATTCTTTTAATAGATCACAAACAGCCAATAAAAATGGGTTTTTCCTCCTCACACGTGTAGAAATAAATCATCTGTATAAAATAGAAATTGCCTGTGTGCTTTTTATGAAAATAACAGAGCAGCTCAGACAATGTAGCCAAGGGTGGGACTACCAACAGTTATAAATAAAACATTAACAACGTCATTGTATTTCCCTTGACTTCCACACTTCTATCTCTGGGGAAATAAAGGCCCTGTTACTTACTAACTTGAATTCCTGTCATTGTACTTTGGGAATCGGTTGCTTGAGATGAAAACCTACAACATATGCCTAAGGTTATCATATCTGGGGACATTCACAAGCACTGATGTAGAGTTTAAAAAATTTTTTTTCTTTACTTTTTTCTTTTTTTTTTTTTAGAAAAGCACAGAGTTAGAGAGACTTGTAATAAATCAAGTTAAACAACAATCTATGTGATGGAAGAAATTGGAGTGGAAAAGTGAAACATGTCCCACTCTTTTTTTAAATTAAAAAATAAACATAATGTACTGTTATATTCATAACAGTTTTTTTTAAGTTTTGAGCCCATCTGAAGTGGTGATGTGTCAAGCTTTGCAAAAACACCTATTCATCATTTCCTTCCTGATATCTTTCCCTCCTTTCTGCCACTACTCTGTTAAAGTGAACTAATCACAGCAAAACCTTCAGCAAAATTTTTTCCTACTCTAGCAAATGCCAGTGGGTAATTTTCTCTCAGGATTTACAGGAAAGGAGGAAGGGGAAGGGGAAGGGGAAG
>VXBC01001233.1:122866-134777 GCA_013399945.1 Ploceus nigricollis | reverse complement strand
GGAAGGGAAGGGAAGGGAAGGGAAGGGTGAATTATTTTTCTCAGACAAATTCTACCTATTTAACTTCACTGGTGTGACCTATGTATGTAGGTATTCTAGTTAAATCAGGTCAGGGACTATTCTAACAAAAAGATTGGCAGAGGCAGAACAGCACATGAGCTCACATTTTCATACTTCTTAGTTTTCTTATAATATATGATGAAAGAGACATCTAAACCAAACGCATTATTGCTGTAAGTTTCCTTGCTTGCCAATAGATCCAAATAGCAGTCTGCATATGTTGATTATTTCCCATCGAATATATGGGTTCAGGAAAAAATAAACTCCAAACAAAAATGACTCAGTTAAGTTCATACATTAGTTGGAACCAAACCAGTTCAAATTTTGACACTCACATTTATCAAAAAACCTGTATGAGAATGTGAAGCTCTCAGGTCAAAACCTGTATTCGATTGCTATTTGTGCATAGTCACAAACAAGGCCTAGGCCATCAAATTCAGTCAATTTATTTTTTGCACAGAAATTGTTTTTAGCGTTTCAGATAGTCTCAAAAAATTTAATCATCTTGATGCTTCATCTAAAAAATTTCCATTTATTGTTTTTTATTTTTAAGTACAAAAAAGTTAGCATGTGAAAGTCTCGTCAGTAATGTAGGGTATCCTGTGTCCTTTGCCCATGACATATTTATTACACCTGGATTTTGTCCAGAAAAATAAATGACTGATGTGAATTTATTTATTTTGGTATCACTGCTTTTAAGATAATTGAATTCACAAAATATATTTATTATTAATGACCCCGTCTGTCCTTCCACAAGACCAATGGGAGTGCTATTATTGATTTCCCAAAGAGAAGGATTAGGTTAAAAACATCTGAATCAATGCCAAGGAAAAGTTTGTTTTGATCTGAGCTTATGGCTAATTCCTTAAGTCAAAAATAGAGGTAAAGGTTTCATCATGATCATTAATATTAACCCATTTGAATCAAAGTATATGTTACCTTAACTGTGATTTTAGAAAAGGAAACTGTACGGATTATGCACCCAGCCATTGTCTAGAAAAGGTGAGCCAAATTTACTGGTTCCTTAAGTGGTGACTAATGGTACATGTGGAGAAATAGTTGGTTAGGAAACAGATGTTACGATGAGGAATGAATGACAAAAGAGACAATTTGACATAATTTGTCCTTGAATGTATCTAAAATTTATGTGACAAGACACAGAAAAATTTAAGGAATCCCAATAAACTCAATAAAAAATGTAGGAAACACCTTTTATTTTTAACTTATTTATCCTATCCTTCTTCAAGCTAAAACTCAGACACTAAGCTTCACCTTATCTAGTTTTAAACAGTTAAAAGATTGAAAATTAAATCTGAATTATACTCTCACCAGACCCAAAGGAGAGAGAATAATAGAAGACAAATCCTCTGAGCAATCCCATAATCCAGATGCAATTAATCACCTTCAGAGACAACTGATTTTATTCATGCAAAGAAATCTTATAAAAGCTGCTTCAGGTTTAGCATCTATCATGCAGATGCCTAGCTTGAAAATTACTTTAATGCAGAGTACAGCCTCCAGCACACTTTTTGTGGGTAAACAAGGAGATCAGGAAAAAACAGAGCTCCATTTATCCAGAAAACATCTGACATTGTCTAGTCATTGATGAAAGTTTTATTTGCCTCCTACTCTTGGAGAATTAACACAAGTGCTGTTTAGACATAGCAAAGGCAAAGCGGCAGAGACTCATTAGCCTACTTAGGTCTCCACCTAGCTTTAGAAAAGGAAGGGCTCTTTTTTTTCCCCTGTTCCACAGCTGCAATTCCCTTACAGTTCAGACTGCAATGCTCCATTGTTTTGCCAGATGACCCTTTTCCATCAGCTGCTCATCTTCTCTGCTATCTGCATTACAAGTGGATCCTGCTCTGACTGTGAGAGCTTTGTCTGCTTACACTGGGGCAGTGGCTCACGAGCTGTATGTCATTCCTTGCTGGCAGAAGGCAACTCCAAGGTCCACTATAACTCTGTCTTCCAGGCTTCCTTGGAAATTGCAGGATATGTCTGTAAATAGGATTAGCCAGGAACCCAGGCATGCTGCAACTTGCACACATCTAAACCCTCTCCTCCGCAACACATCCCATCCCATGTACACCAAAAAAAAAGTGGCTGTGTCCAGATTCTTTACTGGAACAGTCTGAATCATGCATCATCCCATCCATAACACACCCAGGCATTATCTAGGTGTCTAGCTGGCCCAGTCATAACCACACTGCTATGTGGGGGTTCTCTCAAGAGTGGTGAATTTAACTCACTCATCCATCAGCTAATTAGAAGTATGTGAAATTACACTTTCTTGTTTCCCAAAACTTGCTGTCGAACAGTAATGTTTAGGTCCATAACTGTTCATGGTGTTCAATGGGCTGGCATGCTCACAAAGCAAGTCACCTGCCAAGGGGGTGGCAATAAGTGGGACATTAAGCCCTCAGAAATGATGGTTGATGTACATTCTTAGGAACATATTCATCAAGATCCAAAGGAATGGCTTGAAGTTCTGTCAAGGGAGGTTTAGGTTGGATATTAGAAAAAGATTCTTCACCCAGAGGGGTTTGAGCACTGGAACAGGCTTCCCAGGGAAGTGGGAACACTATGGGAAGTCACAGCACCAAACCTATCTGAGTTCAAGAAGCATTTGGACAAAGCTCTTGGGCACATGCTGTGACTCTTGGGAATGGTCCTGTGCAGGACCAGGAGGTGGACTCAATGATCCTCGTGGGTCCCTTCTAGCTCAGCATATTCTGTGATTCTGTGACTACGCAGCTGCTGATATGTGGTAGGAACCACTGATTACATGTTTACAGCTAACACTAAAAATTAGGGAAGGAATCTGATTCTCTAGCTGTTCCCTTCCCTTTTATTCCAGACGCAAGAAATATATATACCAGTTTCATCTTTCACCTATTGAGCCTGCTGGGGTTTAAAATATTAAAAAGGGCAAAAGGTTCGCCCAAAATAGCAGCTGACAAAGGAATGATGAGAAAGCGAGTGGAGCATATCTTTTATTAATATTGAGGGCAAGCACAGAGATACATTAGCAGGCTCATTATTGGCCTGAAGTGTTGACTAACCCCAACTGCCTTATGCCATCAATAAGCAGCATCAAATCTGCCTGTCTGCATTATCAGACCATAAAAAGGATTCAAATTTAGTAGGAATTAATTTTAACATTTTTACATTTGTACTAAAAAGATACTTTTGGCAAACTGGATGTTAGTACAAAAGTCATAAAAAGCAGAGAAAATTACAGTTTCATTCTTAAATGTTATAACATCTTATCTTTGCCCTAATTCTCATGGCTTTTTGCTCTTTGCATCTGGACTTCTGGCATAACACAGCTATGAAAGAAATGCTTTCAGTCAAGTGATTCAAAGGAAGGTTTGCATCAATATAAATGCACAGGAATCATATCTGAGGGATTAACTTGTATTTAACCAGGAAATTCACACTAAAATAAAGTGTCTGAAAAGCATTCTGTGTTTAAAGATAGACAATGGAATGATGCTCATTCACGTCATTAGAGTAGGTAGGCAAGGAATCTGTATGAGAACACGGGCTAATGGGTTATCATTCTTTTATATTTAACCTAAAAATACAACTTTGGTACTTTATTTTTAACATAATAGAAGCTAGCTCATTCTGCTGACTATGAACAGAAATAGGGGAAATGGCTAAGATATATTGAAATCCTCTCTGACATTTCACCCAAATTAGAATGACCCTTTTGGAAGATGCAATATTTGCACTTGCTTTTCTTCATTGTCATTTAATTTTCCTCCTTAACTGCTGGCCAGAAAAAGAAATGATGAAGAACCAAGTACCAGATAGTTATTGCACAATTTCATTTCTGACTAGAAACAAACAAACAAACAAAAAAAAATAGACATGGACATAGACTGAGTTCTAGAGAGTTAAAGTTGTTTCCAAAATTGCCCAGGGCTGCAGGCGCTAACCCAAACTGAATGCACACACCAGCTAACATGAGATAATACAGTACTGTGAATTTCTGTTCAGTTACTTTGCATATTTTACATGGTACCATTCTAAAAGACAATTGGATATGAATGTCAGCCACACCAGAAAAGAGGCACAGGAGTAAATCCACAAATCCTTTTATCTGTTGTGCAGATTAGTGAGCACAGGAAGACAAAGATGTGCTAGAGTAGGATTTCTGAGTCGCCAGGAGACTGGAATGAGAAATTAATATTATGGACTTGGAATGGTGAGAATTATGCAGAAGAATCTTGGAAAACACATCTACTTGTTATTTTCAAGAAGCTGAATATTTATTTATTTTAAGGACATTGTCATTATCTGCAGGTGAAATCCCTGGAGAATTTATTCCCAGGTTACAAAGAGCCTTTAGCGAGATAGATTCATGTGGACCACAGCTAAGTTTGGAATAGGCTTTCTAAGAACTCCTCACCTGTTTGAATAGTCTTTCTGAAACCTGAAGTTGAAATTTCAGCACAGAATTAAACAAATTTTTTTCTGCCCATCTACTACAGAATTACAACCTTATTCAGTTACAGTAAAAGGACTATAAATACATCTGTGGGAAAATACTGGCATTATGAAGGAGAGGAGGTATCAGCTTCTGCAAAGCATAAGGGAGCAAGATCAAGTTTCCAGAGGTAAAAAATGAAACAGAAAAAAAAAAATTCAGCAAATTTCACTTATGCAGGAAGGTAGGATAATAGCAGCAATATTTGAATATCAGTTTTGTCGGAACAGATCTCTGAGTCATGCTGTTTGGCTGAGAATCTGTAATATGAAGGTCTCTCAGGATAGTACATTCATGTCATATTCAGAAGCTTTAAAGCAGGAGAGCTGGAGAAGAAATCAGAGGATTGCCTTGAGAAGGAATAGTATTCTGTGGCTGTATCCTCCAGTAAAGTTCAAGTTCCTCTGTGGGAAGATTTCAACATATGTGGTCAAGGCTTCAGAAAGTATATCAGGTATATGAGAAATCAGTATATCAGAAAGTATATCAGGAAGAGATATGCCAGCAGCAGGATTTCAAAGACAGAGTGATAAAAACATAACAATAATTTGAAAAAAAGAAAGTAATCAAAAAACAATAACAAAAAGATCAGGGAAAAGTGAAGAAAGTAGCAATGGAGAAGAGTAAACAATGGAACAGAGATAGAGCTGGACTTTGAAGACCACATTTGTACCCCATGAGAACTAGGGGAAAATGAAGTGTGCACTGATATTCTGCCATAATTGGGTATTTACTTGTTACTCAAAAAATGAATGGCAGTAGCAGAAAGTGTCCAGCTTTAAAAAGTGATGGAAAGAGTTTAAGGAGTTAATTTCTGAATGACAGAGTGGACTATGATTTCATTGGCCTGGAAGCTAAAAAGAAAGAGATACAGGTACAGAGAAAGAAGGGTCATAAAGGGGAGGTCGCAACAAAATGGTACCTAAAGGTCAAGGATGGGAGAGAGCTAAAAACAGGTTAGGGAGAATGTTTCCCTGGAGAAATCAAAATGTATTTTTGAGCAGGAAGTAGCTTTGGAGAGTTCCTCTTGAAACAAGAATACTCCATTTCCTGGAGATAAAAAATAGATTGCTGTTAGAAGCTAAGAAGTCCACTTCAGGGAATGGTGGCTTGATGTAAGAGCAAATATATGACCGGGCTTCTAGAGCATCTACAAAATGTTACTGTAGATCTGTGAACTCACAAACAAGCAAGGTAATGCTCTGTTAAGGGCTGCAAGTGGATTGACTGTACCAAATTCACACTTGTGCCAGCTGGGTACCAGAGTTCTGGTCTCCTCACTCCAAAACAGATAAAGAGTGGCTGGAAAGACAGCAGTAAAGAGACACAAAAATTATGACCTTCACAAGTTTTTTCCAACCTCAACCCTTATGTGATTTGGATGGTAGTGTCTGTGGCTACCAAACCTACTCAACTGAAGTACCAAAGACACACAGCAGGAGAAAATGTGACACAAAACCACAGTGATTTAGAAACCAAAATGGATTCCAGAAAAACAGCAAAACAACTCCAATGCACATGGGAGAAAAAAAAGATGGCAAACTAAGAGAAGAGTCCATCATGTAGCAACAGAGTGTTCTGTCTTTTATGGGGGACTTTGAGGTCGCAATACCTGTAGGGGTTATGTTAAAGGATTATTTTAATAGTGACCGTACACCTAAACAAAAGGACCCTCTTAGGTCTTTCAGCCCAGATTCCTCAGTCTGTTAAAATAATGTGACATACTTTTGTAAGGGAAGGAAAGTTTTTGAACTCAGAAAATCTTGGTACGATCAACAAAAAGTCAGATGTTGAGGTTTCTTCCAGAGGCCACCTTCTACAAATAAAACAGGAATTCTGGAGACAGAATTCCTGTATTGCCTTGGCTGACAGCATATTATCTTCTAGCACTAAATATAGATCTATGTAAAACTGGATATTAAAAATTTGAGCCTTTACCATATAAAAGCAGAAGACATTACTCCATGACAACATTTTTAAATGCTAGAAGCTAGATTTTGTTGCAAAATGCACAAGGTAACAATAATACATGCCTGTTTTCAATATATTAAGGGCTGTGTTTGTTAATGTCCTAAGAAGACATGCATCTGTAGTAAATTCAGAATGTCTACATAGAATACAAATCCTTCAGCAACACTTTGGGAAATGTAGTTAAAGTAGCCATGTCATCAAGCAGCTGCATTGATTTGAAAGAGTGTGGTTTCAATTCATTAGATCTGGGCCTCTCAAACACCTCCTGCCAAAAATGTGACTTCCAGCAGAACCAGCAGTGTTAGGAACTTCCAAAAGATAATAGCCAGCGTCAGTCTTTGCTGACCTGCAGAAGACAGTGCTCTAATGTAATCTGAATTGAGAGCTGATGAGCTACAAAGATATTTCCATGGCCAACACCCAAAACTCAGAAAATGTCCAAGCACTATTTTCATTCTCAATCCAACATTTATTTGAAATAAAAGTGAAGAGCTTCTTCAAAGGTCTGATCAGTAAGGACCTACTTACACATGTGAGATCTTTTTACGGCCTATAAGAGAAAATCTTAGAGCCCAAGGTCATGACATAAATTGTAGAAAAGCTTTTCAAGCTCTCTGAGCATTTGAGTAGCTTCCAGTCAACCACATAAATGGTATTTTTACCTCTTTGGTATATGGCATCTAAACATTATCTCTTGCTCATTTCCCTGAGTCTGCCAGTGCAGTTTGGTGAAAGTCGCAGAATCATGGAATCACTTAGGTTGGAAAAGACCCTTAAGATCATTAAGTCCCCTCAAGGGAACAGCTCTTGCCTTAGAAATGGAAGTGTCTCCCTCTTTAATGCAAGCAGAGGATCCCAGGGACTATTTTAGTTGTTAGGAAGTGCAGTCACGTTACTGCCTGGAAGGAACCCCAGTGCCTTTTGGCAAGAGCCAGCTTTCATCACCACTGAGGCCTGTCCCCACAGTAATCGATTTGATTTTGTAGCTAGGTGGAACCATCCTGTGCAGAGCCAAGCATGAAGTAGACAACAAGCCTGTGGACAGCCAGCTCTCTGGCACATGAAATCTCTCTTTTAATTCACAGTATGGATTTCCTTATTCTGAGGATTCTTAACTGAATGATTTTATTGGTGTGCAGCTTATCAGTACATTTTAAAGCCAGAATGTGGTGGCAGATTTTCTCTATCCAGATGAACACAGTGTTTGTATTACATGGCCACACTTGCAGAAAAGCATGGATGAGTGAATAACAGCACCTCTTGCTGAAGTCAGGCATTTTGTCTGGAAATGAATTTAATCCAGACTTGAAAAGCTTGCCTGGAGTAATCTCTGTGTACAGAACAAACAATGTATGGCCAGTTATCACATCCCTTGTATAAATGCATGCATACCTTACACAGCAGCTGAAACATGTACTTTTTTTTAAACAACTGATCTTATCTAGGCTTCCTGGGCAATTCTGATCCAAACTTCTATTACATCTGGAATTTAAAAGTAAACTTGTTCTATTTATTCTATTGAAGTATCCTGGGGAAAAAACAAACAAACAAGCAAAAAAGGTTTTAATCATTTCCTGAAATTCAGAAATGCTCTTCTTTCAAACCTGCAGGTACTTCCCCAAACTCACTTCAGTAACTTTTCACTTAACAGAAAATGATTCAGTGTGCTTTATACCTCAGTTTAATTACATGCTGCTATATCAGTTTCAGAACTGTAATTTACCTTGTGATTTCCTTTGCTGCTGCTGAATAGGAAGAATGAGGGGAATAAATTTAATAAGTGGCATATTGGTTTTAATTTTAGAGTTAGATGGGAAGAAAAATTTCAGTTATCAACCAGTCTGACTCAAAGGCTTGAACTAAATTCCATTTAAAAAATCCCCAAACTCTTATTAAAAAGACTATAAAAAACAGATGTTTTCTTCTAGTACAAATTTGATTGCCTTTCATTGTTTTGATCTTGCAATCATATACAATGTAATCTATATTAAAACAGGTATCTGCATCCAAACTTCATGTTTAATTGGTGTTATCTGGTAAGGTTTAATTGTAACTTTTTATGATAAATTTTGTTTCACTGTTTCAAGAATTAAGTATTATGTTAATACACTGCAATTGACAGCCAACACTATTATTTATGGAAGTTGCTCAGCTTTGTAGAAAAAGACAAAGCATAGCTACACATCATGCTAAAAAGAATTCCATATTTTTGTGTAAATTTAGACTAAGAAAAAAAATGAGACAGATAATATCCAGTACATGAACATATGCAGTTACAAAACTGCAGTATCTTAATATCTCAATTTCTCAAAGTACTTTTATTCTTTCAAAATTGCCATGGGTAATGTTTCTATAGTAACTTCTGTAACACAGAGGACTATTTTCTGACTTAAATTGAACTCATGCATCGAATGAGTGGCTCACACTGAGACAGCTATTCTTTCTATTCATCCCAGACTTGCCCCAGTTAGTGGGCAAATTTCCACCAGACTCAATAAAAAGAAAAGCAGGCCTGATGGGGCAGACTTCTGAGGCAGCTTTAGTTGCTGAACAACATAAACAGAAAGTTAATGGGATTTGCAAAAGTACCTGCAAACTCATAACAAAATTCTCATTGATTCAATAAAGTATTATATGAATTAAAACATACAATCCTGCAGTGTGTCTCATTAGCTCATTAATTGAAGGACTTTTTGATGCCACAATTGTGACTACTTCTCCTGATTTATATTACATGTAACATAATAGTCTTTAAAGTCTTTCTGTTGTTAAAAATCATCCTGGTGATGATTACAATATATCCATTCTTTTTATTTTGTAAATGGTATTCCAAATTAGAAAAAAAAAACAAAAAAAGTTTGAACATTATCAGTCATTGATGGAAATGTTGCATCTGACTTATAATTAAAACAGTGACTGGCTAATTCGTATAATTGTTAATATCTGGTGGGATGAAATGGAGTGGAAGTGCAGAATACAATAAAATGAGTTAACAGGCATTCTGGAGGATCCAGATTGTCCTGCTTTGTACAAAAGTGAACTTTCCATAGGACAAGGAGTATTTCTGCTACCCAGCGAAAAAAAAAGAGGCCAGACACATTAGCAGCAGCTTACATAATCTTATATAATGTATTCCATACAGTTCAGTAAGGAATTTCTTTCATAGCGTAATTAGCAGAGGCCACTTAGAGGGCACAAGTTTATTATATTTACAGATGTTTTCTCTTGTTGCAGTCTAAATTAACCTTGTTAGTTGATCTTCATTCAAATTACAGTTAATTTGCAACGATACCTGATATGGTCTTGGTATTTAATACAGTATTCTCTTAATCCTCACATAAATTTATGCAAAACTGTGTTTTCCTTTAATTTTCATTAATTAAAGCAGACTTATTCCACAGCATATGCTGGGTTTAATTCGTCAAATATCTGAAAAAATACTAGAAACAAAAAAGGATGGCAAATTTAGCTAGTTGCAGCCAGAAGCAGTGTAGATACTTTGTCGCGTGGACTCATTTTGTGCAACATTAAAGAGTAATGTGCTTCGGGTATCAGCATCTGCCCAAAGTTCTGTATATACTAACATTAAACATTTCAGAAATTAAATTGCTGTTACTAAAACTTCTGGAGCTGGAGTAAGTGGCAGCAAACATCTTATGGAGTTGTGATAATAAAAATGTTAGCAAACATATCTCACTGTATATTGTAGTGACAATATATTTCTTGATCGTCTGGATCAGCATAGAAGCCTTTGAGACTTATTTGGAACCTTGCAAGTAAAAAAGCATTTTGAGATTAAAGTTAATGCTGTGTTAATTGGCAAGAGTTTCTAAATCAATATTGCATTCAGCAAAACATTGTTCACTTATGGATTGCTGAATTGGAAATTGAGGAAATGCAAACTTGAAAACTGAAAAGACTGTTTAAATCCCCAGGGCTCAGAATATAATATTGAATTCAAGGTTCATACTTTTGTCTTTGGGAGAGGAATCAGCCATGGTGTTTAAAAATTAATCATGTTGCACAACACATGAACTTGAAAAGCATGAACTTGGAAAGATCAGTCTTCCAACTGGAGTGCAATCAGCCTCCAGGTACCCTTGCACAGTTTAGAAGGGACTTTAATGGCTTTATTCCACAAATACTGTAATTTGAAATGGAAAGAAAAATCACTGTGACATAAATGAGGAAATTGATCAAGAATGATTGAATGGGAAAAGTGTTTAATAGAGAAGTCTTTTAAACAAAGATGGAGATGTGAAAAGGAACCTAAATGAGGACAAGAAAAGGCTGTCTGCTCCAGTAGCACAAGGGTAAGTTAGCAGGAGATGCTGGAAAGATTAGATAAATCAGATCACCAATTTTTGAAAAAAAGCATGTGTTTTTCAGTGTTTTCCCATATGGGTTTGTTAATAATGTAGGTGAGCAAGTTGCTTCTGTAACTAAGCATGTATCTATTCAAGATTTAGCATCCAGAATGATTTAAGTAAAAAGAACATCAGGGAGATGTACACAGAGATGCTGAAAAACAGTTTTAAATTCAACTCTCTTTAGTTAGATATGCAATTGTCTCCAACCTGCAGAGGCTGTTCTTAGTCTCCACAAAATCCTGTACAAATAAATCTCTTTCCTCCTTTCCTTATGCTTCACTGAAGAGTGCAGCGACTGGAACGAGTTCACTGAGATCAGACGCCTTGCTAAGGCTGCCCAAAGCAGCAGCCAACCAGATAACGGAACTGCAGCTTCAGAGCAGTCAAAATACTATTTCTGATGTAAGAAAGGTTTCGTGAAGCGCTTTAAAACGTGGCACTAAACTCGTGGACGTTGTACAGGCAGCTTCTTCAGTGTGTGCGCCCCTCGGGCTGTGCAAGGGGGTTTCTGCACCGGGGACAATCCCGTACTCAGCTACTGGGAGTGAGCCTCGGACAGGACAGCGGGAAGTGCCCTCTTCTTCCCAATTGTCCTCCAGCAATGCCCATACCCCTTGTAACAACCCTTCCGAAAAATTGTTCCAAAGCCCGAAAAATCTGCTTCTTTAGGCTGCCAAGTCAGCCTGGTACAAGACAAGGGAGAGGTCGCAGGGCATTTCGCCTGGCCGGTACCGAGGTTGGGAGCCCTTCGGCCTGGGGGGACTCCGGACAGCGGTGATGGGAGGCTCCGCGGGGCCGGCGGGCGGGGGGCTGGGCCGGGCTGCGCTGGGGGCGGAGGACGCGGGTGGGGTCTGGCTGTGACTGATGGGCCAGATGCGGTTGAATGTTTTAGAAAAGGGGGGGCCCTGCGCAGCCGGCGCGACTTTGGCCACGGGGTCTGGTGCGCGGCTGACGGATACCGGGCTCTGCCGCCAGCGCCCGTCCCTGCCGCCTTCCCGAGCGGAGCGCCCAT
>VXBC01001233.1:98411-122752 GCA_013399945.1 Ploceus nigricollis | reverse complement strand
TCCGCCTCGCCCCCCATGTGCACGGGACAGACGGAGATCAAGGAGACTTTCAAGTACATCAACACGGTCGTGTCCTGCCTGGTCTTCGTCCTGGGCATCATCGGCAATTCCACGCTGCTGCGGATCATCTACAAGAACAAGTGCATGAGGAACGGCCCCAACATTCTCATCGCCAGCTTGGCCTTGGGCGACCTGCTCCACATCATCATCGACATCCCCATCAACGTCTACAAGGTGAGGAGGGGCCGGGGATGGATTCGGGAGCGGGCGCGGAGGTGCGGCGGTCACCCCTCGGTGCTCCCTGCCGGTCCCCGCAGATGCCCGTCCCCGCCGCGGGGAGACGCGTCCCTTCCTGCCTGGGAGACACCCGTGGACTTCACCTCACGACAAAACCCTGCCGGAGGGTGGTATTCTGGTCAGGTGTGGTCGCAGATGGCACCCTCTCTGTGCCTCAGTCCCGTCCCTCTCAACGTTCCAGGCTAGGAATGGGGCAGAATGGAGGTGGCCAAGCTCTGAAAATCACCTGGAAACAGGTGCTGTTGCAGGGATAAAGGAAGTAGATAAATGTTCAGTGGGCTGGTCGAGGAATGGAGGGGAGGCATAGAAGACCCTCTCCTGTGGGTACCACTTGGTCCCTTGTGCTCAGCTGCTGCAAGCTTGGTCATGATACTTTACATGGGTCTGTACAGTCCCTTTTGGTGTGGGGGCTTTTCTAGGAGGAACCAAGATCGTTCAGCTAAGTGGTTTTATACATCTCTTGCTTGGGAGGCATGATGTTTGTGAGCCCTTTCACCCTTTGCCAGTGTTGCAGCTTGGGCAGCCAAGAGGGAATGAGCCACACCTGCTCCTCTTGCACCTTCAGTAGTCTGTGCTTTGACTTGATAAGACTTGCCATGGAGGGGACATAACCCCTGTCTTCTCTACCCAGCTTGTGCAGTCCATTTGTCCTAAGGAATTAACTGGGCAGTTGAATCCAGCCCCTAGTTGTAGTCTAGCACTCTTTGAAGGTATACTGGAAATAATAGAGCTCCTTCTGCTTTGCAAGTGTACAGTCTGGATCCCTGAGCACCCATCAGTGACTTCATAAAGTGAACAGAAGAGTCTTCCTCTATCTTCTCTTCACTTTGTATGCATGATTGTAAATTAGTGATTGTTACTTGTACTTTTAGAAAGCCATGTTGAAGGGACAGATTTTGAATCCATAATAATTATCCCAGAACCTGCTGAGATGAGAGAATCTTCTCTCTTTATCCTTTTAAAATATTTAAGTATTACAAAGCAGGGAATGTCATCACTGTATTAAATTCATGATCCAGTTAATTTGGATTACATGATAGTTCTCAGATTTGAAGTTTCAGTGGTTTTTATACTATTCACTCTCTTAATTCTTGTGAGAGGAGTGTGCTCTTTTGAATCAAGGTGGAATTTAGAAAACAAAATAACTGTTTTAAAAATGTGTTTTTGTAAAAAATATATTGAACAAAAAGATTCTTTTCATCTGTTCTCAGAAAAATCAAAAAGATTAAATCAATAACAGCTGTTCAGTATGAGACTTTGCAATGTCAGTGATCATTTCAGAATTAATGTTAATATGCAGTAATATACCTCAGTTCTTATCTTGATTGAATGTCACCGAGTGTATCATTATGAGTAGGTTGGAGCAAGAGGAATAAAGGGTCAGACTACTAACCAATAAATATTACACCAGCTGCAAGTCTGGGATTTTAATTGTGCTATTGATAATGCTAGGAGCTGTGCAATAGCTCTCAGGTGCTGAATCTCCCTCACTGCTACTCATCTTACTGAAGACCCCATAATCACTTTATATTGTCCTTTATAATAATGAGTGAAATATTTGTTATTTTAAGACATAATTTTTGAATAAAGGCCAGTTTAAAAAAAAAAAGGAAAAAACACCTATTAGATGCTATATTTATTTAATCAAAATTTTGAGGGCAGTTTGAATTGATAACTTTTTATCAACTCTACATCCCATTTCATTCCAGAGCAACAGGGAGAATACATATAGTAATGCAATAAAAAACTGGCTTTGATCACTCAGCAGTACGAGAAGCAAATGCTCCCTCAGTAAATCAAGTATACTTAGCAATTGTAACTTGCAGTTTGAAACAATTTAAGACTGCATGAAACAGATCCAGATTCAGAATTTGCTACCACATCATCAGTAAGGCAGCTGCATGAAACAGTGTAGGAGAATTTCTCATGTTAAACTGCCAGCAGTTCTTTCCTCAACACTTGCCCCAGAAAGTGTGAAAGTGTCTCTGAATGCTTTCCAGATAGACCTGTAGGAGACAATTCAAAAGCTGCACTAGAAGAAGCTTTTTATTAGGTATTAAAAAGGGATAACTGCTAAAGATGTCCCTTGTGACTATTTAAGTGAATACGTAAGTAGTTGAAAAGTGCACAAATGAAAATTGACGTCTCCTAAACCAAGGGTATCTAGAGAAAAACAGGTGTTACCTGAATAGGGAGGCAAATGCAGTCCAATGCATAAGATGCCAATTAGTCAATTGAATATCATGCAATATGTTCACTAGAAAATGGAAAATATCAGAATCTGTCACACCATCAGGAAACTGGCTATGAAATGAGGGCTTGAAGGGCATTCAGTTCCAGCATGTAGAACCTGGCAGATCTTTTTGGCATTCTGGGTCCTGGTAAATGGTCTGGCTTTGCCTGAATCTCCAAGCTGCAGAATGGGAAGCAGAGGAAGTCTGAGACAGTCATTCTGCAGTATGTAATGTTTTGGCAGTGTAGAAACTTTGCTACGAATTGGATGTGCAGGTGATCCTATGCTGCTCCATTAAACAGAATAAGTCCTTGTTAATTTGAGGCCACAAACAGCAATTAAGAAGCAGAGGGATAGAGTAGGTGGTCAGTGAGCTTTTGGTGTCCTCTGCATTAAAACTTTGGAAGACAAGACAGTGGCAGCTTGTGCACCTGACAATACAAGGTCTGCAGTTCTGGACAGTTTATGCTGACTTTCCCAAGTAAATAAAGTTAAGTCCCATGTCTAAGACACCAAAACATCAGGACTCGAAATCCCAAACTTATTCTAGCTTTGCCTTTCATAGGCTTAAAAAACCATAATCACATCACATACTAACATGCTTTCTCTTCTGGTACATAAACAGCATCTCTCTCTCTTATTTTTTAATATTTATTCCTGTATATTTAATCAAATTTATTGTCATATCCCAGTGGACTTTTAACAAGGGGAGCAATCTAGGCTCTGCACATTATTGTGGGGTGTTCTGAACTCTTGGCTACTAACAAATGTCTGAGGAAGAATGTCTACCTGGCAATACTGTCATAGGCTCCTTTTTCTCAGAGCGCAATGGAAGAGTGGAGAAAAAAAAATTCAAGGGAAGGAAAAGAATTTGGTCTTTATCCAAACCACTAATCAAGGGCCAGAGTCAGCTTTGTAGGCACTGATTTATTTTCATTAACTTTATTTTGGGATTGCATAAAAATTGTGGTTAACACAATATGGCATTACCAAGCACTGGAAATACAAGAAAGACCAGATTAGGGACTCTATATACCATGCAGACACAAATTGGCTCCTTTTTTAATCCAGCTATTCTCTGAAAAAGGCTTGAAGAAGATTTTCATGGAAATTTATTTGTGATGAACTTACTAACTCTTGTAATGCAAGTACCTGTAGGCCATGCATTATGATAAAGCCAACCTTTTTCTAACCTTCTAATCAAGGTGCTTCTCTTTAGAAAGGATTCTCACTCTTCCATATTAGAACTCTTGGTTGCTGGTTCTTCTGATGTTAAAGGTAGTGGCCATTTTATTGGAAGAAATGCATTATTTCCTTTCTTTCAAGATCTGAACAACTTACTTGAGGTCTTGCAAAGTTCATCTCAGAATTTCTTACACAAAGTTTATTGATTTCTGACCATATTAAGCTAGAAGTCTGTTTTGCTTAAGAACCCTTTATGGTGAACAAGTGCAGGTTATAGGCACTTAAGAAAGATCTGAATTGTCCAGTGGAGGAACCTGTCTGGACTCTGCAGGCAGTGGTGGGGAGGGGTAACTTTGTTCTGTATTTAGATGGGAACAGTCCATTCTGAAGTCAAGTATATGGAGTAGTAGAAATGTCTGAATGCTGTTAAAAGTACACATATGTAGTTTTCATGGTGGATTTCCAAACTGAAGTAAGTTAGATGATGCTAGTATAGATTTGTAAATTGAAAGTAGTTTTTTTTTATTATGTATACATTTGTTGTGTATACATTGACATGTACAAAAGATGCATGTGAAAAATTTCAAAACAAGTTTTGACCCATTTTGGCTTCTTCTACCCTGTGTTTATGCATCCCAATCTGACAGCAGCATGGCTTTCTAAGTGGTTACTTTTGATGCAGTCTTTCCACCGGAGTTGTGAAATTGCAGAATTTTTTTTAGTTCAACAGCACATTACAAGGTTTCTGTCATTTTCAAGATGACTCTATAAAATTACTTTATCTTAATTTTTTTTACTAAGTTTCTAGCAGGAGTATAAAAAATGCTCCTACAAGAATACAAGAAAATAAAATAATTGCATGGCTCATATTAAGATTTTACACAGTTTATTAGATAGATCAGTAAAGCAATCCAAGCTATGCTTGAAATACATTTTCTTGTCTGTAGGGGAGATCCTCACCCTGACATAATTATTGCTAAATAGTAATAAGTTTGTAATGTTGTCTGACTTATCCCTGAATATAACCTTAATTTCCTGGGCAAATTTTCTGTTTTGAAAAATTCTTGTTCCTGTAAAATATCTGTATGACGTCCCTGTGTCAAAAAAAGAAGAAAAAAATCAGGTGAAAATCTACCAGTCATTTCAGAGAAACATTGAAAAACTGTTGTGTGTGAATTAGATGTAGAGCTGCATGTCTGCTTTCTCTTGTACCTGCTGTTTATAATGATGAAAATCAAGTCCCGTGTCCTGCGGACGAGACTTGCTGTGAACACGCAGCTTGGCGGAAGCGCGAATTCCTGCTCTGCGTTTCCCGTGTGCACTCACTGCTCGGGACTGGAACGCTGGTGGGAATATTTGCACGCTTTGCTGCTTCTTCCTGCCCCACTGCAGCCCATGAGCCACAGTGGGTTGGAGCCAGGTATCAGCCTTCTGCCTGGGGACCACAGCAGCTGAGCCCTAGAGCAGCACATTGTGCTCGCAGCCTGGCTCGTTCCAGCAGCAGATTGAGAACATCTCTCAGTTCTTGCACGGCTAAGAGAAAGCAGAGTGGGAATTGTGATTCGCAGGTGTGTCTTTGAGTCACAGTATCTCTTGGGGCTTCTTTCATAGCTCTGCAGTTTGCACATCAATTTAGGCTCAGATCTGTCTGGTCTGAGAAAGTGTTGGCTTGGCGTGCATCAGATGTATTCGTTCTTTTAAGTACACTTTCACTTCATTCATTGCAAAGTTTTCCCTTTCCTTTTGATTTATTTCATCTTAAACACATCTCTGCTGCTCAGCAATTAAAACTTTGCCTGTGTAAAATAAGTGACTGTAAAACATTGGAAAGGTCACTCGGAATACAGCCAGTGGTAGACTACTTATGAAAACACAACGTTATTTTGCTCTTTGCTGCCACTTGGCAGTATCTCCTCTCACGGCTCCAAGTCATTTGTCATTTGTAAAATGACAATCTTTTTACAGCTACCCTATTGTGATTCATAAAAGAGTAATTTTACACATACAAAATTGCAATAGGCTACCTCTGTATTTCACTAAGAATTATCATTGTCCATGAAGGTGATGCTCCCAAATACTTTACATTAGATCTTCACTGTACTTCAAGGCCATATTTGAAGGGGCTAGCAATACAGAGAACAAACAGAAACATCAAAAAAACATAGCTCAGCAATTAAAACATTCTTTGGTTTTTTTCCTCTTACTTTCTTAATGTTTTCAGGCTTTTGGTGTAAAGCTTGTATCATTAACCAGTTGCAATACCATGATAGAGAAACTTGTGACTCATGCATTAAAATGCTCAAATTTCACAATACATCAGCTGCAAGACATAAAGCACATGTTTTTTCAATCCAGTGCAGACAGCTGCATGTCCATTCTGCCCTGATATAAGCTGGCTGAATGAAAGTAATGTTTTTATGTTGTGATAAACCGAAGCTAATGCACCCTTTCTCTCAGTAGACTGCATTCAGTCGTGTGCCACACCTCTATAATCCCAAACTGGAGCTGGCTCAAATCCAGTCAGTTTGGAGCACAGGTGTGACTGTCTGCATCTGAGTGATAAGTATTAGTTCAGCAAAATCTACAACATTTGGCTGAACTGCTGTGATTTTAGGGAAGACAGACAGGGAGTGTCTACACAGCAGCTAGATGTAAATAAAAGTTTTCAACAGATCCTACCAATAGAGATTTGACCAAAGTCCTGCATTTCAGTTACAAAGAAAAGAATATTTTACTTCAAAGTGCTTTTTTAAAGTAAGTTCTCTCTAGTCTAGTATATACTCATGTACAATGTACAGTAGGGACCATAAATAAGTATACAATGTACTTACTACCCAGTCCTTGATTTCGATGGCAAATAGATGTGAAAGGCTGGAGGTTCACTGCCTCATTGATATAAATCAGTCCAGGTGTCATTCAGTTCTGTAGGGTGTAAATTTAGAATACATGTAATTATTCACATTACAGTTTTAATAGTAGATTGTTACTGTCAACCCCTTACAGAAATTCAGAAGTTGTTTCAGGGAGAGGCTTTACTGAAAATACTTTAATTACAGACTGTGTTATTTTCCCACATCATATAAGCAAAAGATACTGTATGGTTATTAAAACCTCATCCCTTCTTCCTCTGCTTTATTACTTTCCATGAAATTCTCAAGAAACATAAATCCTTAGAATTTATTTCTCTGCTTAATTTCTGCAGAGGCATTATATTTATTGTCTTAAGTAGATCATTGAAGAAATAGAAAGCTGGGCCATGTTGCAGTTTGTCTACTGCTGTTCTTTTAAAGATTCCATTACAGCACAGAGCTAAAGCAGGTGTTTGGAGGTATTCTGGTATTTGAAAATACTGGTGGACACTTCACAGAGATTCCCAAAAGCCCACGGTCATGAAGTGTTCTTAACTTCCTTTATGTTCAAATAAAATTATATTTAAATTATATCAGGACTCTTCAAGAAACTCTCATGGACCTTGTAAGTGTTTACCCTTGGGTGGACATGTACATTTGCATAAGGACTTTGCTGAACCAAACCAATGTGAACAGGCAACTCTGTGGCTACCTTAAATTAAAGAATCGTTAAGGTTGGCAAAGATCTCTTAAGATCATCAAGTCTAACCGTCAGTCTTGCCACCACTGTGTTCATCCCTGAACCATGTCCCCAAGAGCCACATGTACAGCTTTTTTTGAACTCTTCCCTGAGCAGCCTGTTCCAATGCCTGACAGCCCTTTCAGTGAAATTTTTCCTAATACCCAATCTAAACTTTCCCTGGTGCAACTTGAGGCCATTTCCTCTTGTCCTGTTGTTTCTTACATGGAGAAGGGACCAGCCCCCACTTTATTACAGCCTCCTTTCAGGCAGTAGTAGAGAACAACAAGGTCTCTTCTTCTTCAAACTAAATAATCCCAGCTCCCTTGGCAGTTCCTCATGCAACTTATTCTCCAGACCCTTCACCAGCTTTGTTGCCCTTCTCTGAACAGACTCCAGCACCTCAACCTCAATGTCTTTCTTGTGGTGACGGGCCCAGAACTGGACACAGCACTTGAGGTGTGGTCTCAGCAGTGCCAAATACAGGGACAATCACTGCCCTGGTCCTTCAGGGCCAGGATGCCATTGGCCCTCTTGGCTACCTGGGCACACTGATGGCTCATGTTCAGCCAGGTGTTACTAGCACTCCCACGTCCTTTTCTGACAGATCTTTTCAGCCACTTCCTCACCACTGTTCCTGCCTGTAGCACTGCATGGGGCTGTTGTAACCCAAGTCTTGTTGAACATCATACACTTGGCCTTGGCCCATCAATCCAGCCTGTCCAGAACCCTCCTTAGAGACTTCATAGCCTTTCTGGTTCCCAGAAACATCCACACAGTATGATGAGCTATTCTTCCATTCTTACAACCCTCTTAAATGAGTTATTTGAAGAGACCCAAGACAAGGGAAAGATTTTCCAATCTCTTTTGGGTAGTCCTCATTGGGCAGTCTTTCTCCTTTTCCATTTTGTAGCCCTGTATCTGCAACAGATTCCAAAGGTCTCATTTGAAGAAAGTTACGAAAAACAGAGATGGGCTTAGATAATCTAACTAATTACAGAAACTCCAAAAGTTTACTCTTCTATATAACAATTGCGTCTATTTCTTGGCACAACCCTTGTTGTGGAGAATGTTGTTTTAATGGAAACTGGAAAATTTGGCTCTGCTCTGCTGTATTTGACCATCAAAGAAGCTCACAGCAGAGTTCAAAGGCTAAATGTTGCTAAACTGAGGCTACAGATGTTTGTCTGTTCGTAGAATCAGCTGTGAGTAAGGCGCTTTCTGTGTCCAGTAAATCTTTTCGCCTAAATCAGATAAAATGTGCAGCTGGGTATGTGACAAGGTTTCCATTAAAGTGCATGATTCAAAGTGTAAGGGAGCCATCCTGAAATGCATTGTGCTGTTTTCTCTATTTCTTAGTACTTAGAGGTATGCTGAATGTACAGATAGTCCTTTTGGTATTATTATACAGGATGTTGGTAAACTGGTCAATGAAGACCATTAGTGAGGGATTCATCTGATGTTTTTACCTGCTGCAAAACATTTAGATCAAACTTATCTGCCTATGCTCCTGGAGTGTCCAGTGGGTCCTTTCGTTTGTTATCAGATGGTCAGCTAAAAACTGTGGGGTGTACATTTCTCTCCAGTGTTGCCTGACTTCTCAGCTGATGGAGCCTAGACACTAAGCTTCAAATAAACCCCACCCCAGATATGCACCTGCTGGCTTTTTCCCTGTTCTGGTCAGCCTCAAGTAATTTTCTGTATTTCTGATCAAGGGTGTGTTATTTGGAATGTGTAAAAAAAGCAATGAACACTCAAGGCAGATAAAGACAATTCAAAGATGTGGAAGATCCTCACCTGCTCTGTCATTTTTTCCCATAAACACTGGGGTGATGAAGTTAGAAACAAAAGGAGTGGAGTTTACAGAGCTTAAAGAGGCAGGACTAAGACTTAAGTGATACCCTTGTCCCACCAGGGTGTGACTGCACTGGTACTGTCCAGTTTTTAGGACACACACCTCAGGGGCTCCCTCGTGAAAAGGTTCTTCTTGACTAAGTTTTGCATAGAATCGTGAAATGGTTTGACTTGAACTTTAGAGGTTGTCTAGTTCCAACGTCCATGGCATGGCATGGCATGGGCAGGGACACCTTTCAGTGGACCAGGTTGCTCAATGCCCTGTCCAACCCAGCTCTGAACACTTCCAGAGGCTGGGCATTCACAATACTGTCAGTTTAAAGCCATTCCCCCTTTGTTCTATGACTAAACACCCCTGTAAAAAGTCCCACTCCAGCCTTCTTTCAGGCTCCCTTTAGGTACTGTAAAGTTTCTACAAGGTCTCCCCAGTGCCTTCTCTTCTCCAGTCTGAACAAACCCCATTCAGTCTGTCTTCATAGGACAAGACCTGGTGGAAAAGGAAAATTGTCAAGACAGAACTCCATGTTGGGAAGTCATTGGGAATGACTTTTTATTTTTTTAGTAATTGTTGTTTTCTTTTCACAGCTACTTGCAGAGGACTGGCCCTTTGGTGTCGAAATGTGCAAATTAGTGCCCTTCATTCAAAAGGCGTCAGTGGGCATCACAGTGCTGAGTTTGTGTGCCCTCAGTATAGACAGGTGAGACCCATTTTTCATTGGCTCAAATTCACCTTTCCACTCAGCTGATACAATGCAAATAAGATGAATTTAAGCCAGTTAAACTGGGTGAGTTTTCTCGTATTTTATATTTGTAAATGTATGCTGTTGCTTCAGGTATCGAGCAGTCGCTTCTTGGAGTCGCATTAAAGGAATTGGAGTGCCAAAGTGGACTGCTGTGGAAATTGTCCTCATCTGGGTCATATCAGTGATACTGGCTGTTCCAGAAGCTATTGCATTTGACATGATTACAATGGAGTACAGAGGAAGATATCTTAGAATCTGCTTGCTTCACCCCACGCAGAAAACATCCTTTATGATGGTAAGTCACTAACATTTATAAAATCTCTGGGAGAGTTCCTTGGATCTTTGCAGTGTTGTGTGGACTGTAATGTGCACAGGTGTATGTGTTATGTAGGTGAATATAATGTTCAAATGAAATACTGAATTTCTGAAGCGTACTGGTTCAAAGACGAGCATTCAGAAATCTTTGACTTTTTGTGGGCTTTGAACACACTGCTGTCTTGTCCTGTTTTCTCACCTGTAATGTACACCTTACAGAAATGCTTTTCAGGACAGGCTGACCAATCAGTTACAGCACACTTAGCAAAATGCTCAGCATTTAATTCCTAACCATGTTTTTGCTTTGGTTTTTTCTTTACAGTTTTACAAGCAAGCTAAAGACTGGTGGCTGTTCAGCTTTTACTTCTGTTTGCCGCTGGCTATCACAGCATTTTTCTATACTCTCATGACTTGTGAGATGTTACGAAAGAAAAGTGGGATGCAGATTGCTTTAAATGACCACTTAAAACAGGTAAAAATTTATCCCTGGCCACTCTGTAACTATAGACTGGATAACTAACAACTTTATTGATTTTCCTGCCACATCATTCTGTTCTTGTATTACTTCAGGATTAGAAGCAAAGTGAACTTTCCTAGCAGTGGTGCTGCTGAACTCATATACATATGAATATATCAGAGCCCTCAGGAACCTAAGATTTTATCTGAAAATCAAAAAATTGTTTCATTCTTGTTTGGTTTTAATGTTTCAGGTTTTATAGGTTTTATTTCTTTGCTATAATGAGAGTTGGCTATTTTGTAATGTAAACTGAAATCATTCTCTAGTCTAGAAAGTGGTGCTATAAAACTGTTAATTATTTTGAGGGAAGTTCTTGCTAAACCCTAGTGAGGTTAGCAGTATATGTTAGCAGAATATATTCCAGCCAACATTCCAAGGTACTAGTGCCCCAGACACAAACATCAGACATCACTAGAATTAAACTATGATTGTTCTATAATGTGTATTTGTGCTCCTTTCCTCTTACCTGGTTAGAGTTGTAATTGGAATCTCTTGGGGCATTTAAAATAAGATGTGAGATCAAAGCACAAGGAAATGCAATAGAAAACAAGCTGGTATTTGAAAGTGATCGGGAGACAAATATGTTCTTAATTTTAATTTAAATTATTGCTTAAACTAATGTTTTCCTGACCTCTGTTTTTCACATTATTACTCATACTTCTTGAAATAGGAGATATATCAAATCAGTGCAAGACATCTAAAACAATAGAAAAGTCCAAGCACATATTACAAGAAAATAATAAGATATTTGATGTTTTTCTAACTCCTATTGTTACAGGCTTTTCTATCTTGTTTATTAAACATTTGGATATTAGAAGACAACAACAATCCAGAGGGGGAGAGAGGAACTGTAACACTGTTTTGTCCAATTTTCTTTCTCAGAGACGTGAGGTGGCCAAAACTGTGTTCTGTCTGGTACTTGTTTTTGCTTTGTGTTGGCTCCCACTTCACTTAAGCAGAATCTTGAAACTCACTATTTATGATCAGAAGGACCCCAACAGATGTGAACTTCTAAGGTGAGAATGTAAAAATAAAATATCTGTATTATTGTGGGCAGTCTCCATAAGCATATTTGGATTTCCCATTGAACTAGCTTACTCTGTATGTCTAGAGTTGTCCCTGCTTCTTCATCTGGGACCCTCTGGTTTCACTCCAATAGCAGAGAAAGAAAATGGTGAGGAATTCCCTTTCTTTTCCCCATCTTCCTCCTGATCCTTTTTGGGATTATTCTTCTGTCATGTGGTGCTATGAGAATAGAAAGGGGATTTCTGTCCCTGTTTTCCCTTTCAACAGAGCAGCTAGGATTCAATTTGTGCAAAAAGACCTTGTGAACCTCTTCTCCCAAAAGTTAAGATGGTTGGATCTCCTGAAATTACTTTCACGAGAATGGTTTTCTGATTCAGACTTTGTTGTTGAGTATAACTGTTACCTGCATGAGTTAATCCTGTTGATTTAAGCCCCATTACTATTACATTTAACAGCTAGTCTTGCTTAGTGAAACTGAGTCCAATTTCCATAGTTGTAAACCTCTACTAAGCCTTTTCAAAGTAAATGAGAAGTGTCTCACTTTAATTTCCACACAGCTTTTTTCTTGTGATGGACTATATCGGTATTAACATGGCTTCACTGAACTCCTGCATCAATCCAATAGCTCTGTATTTGGTGAGCAAAAGATTCCAAAACTGCTTTAAGGTAAGTGGCTGCTAGGAGTTGCTCCTCTGGTTAAAAGATGATGTCAGTAGTAAAATTCATTCCTTAACATGCACAAAGTGTTTTAAACAGTCATTAAATTTTACTTTAAATTTTAATTGGTTTATGGTAAATGTTCTGTCCCTCTCCTGCTGAAGCTCAATAGGAAGGAACTAAGGTTTGATGGGAACAAAAAGAGAAAGCAAAACAGCAGAGTGTACAATAAACCCTCTGGGGACCATGCTAATCAGTGCTACATCACTTCCTGACTGAAGCTGGCACCCAGCTACTTCCAGAGCATTGACAAAGCAGACTCAGACTGTGCTGCAGAGATTCACGTAGACATATCCTCTGCATCCTGACAGGGAGGGTGCTGACCCTGGGCTCCCTCAGCCTGACTGAGCACTTCAAGCAGTCATGTGAGGCAGAGGGTACAAATCTATACTTGTCCCTTTCCAGCACCGACATTTTATGGGACAGACCTGTTCGTAGTCCGGGCTTGGTCTGAGTGAATGGAGCTGGGCACTAATTCTCCACACAGGATTTTGGGCTCTGGATTGCATGTGGCTGGCCGCCCATCAGTCCTTCAGCCTTCACGTCTGCCTGGAAAATATGAAGAGTTGGGCTTTTTTTGTGAACCCTTACTATCTTTATACACTGTATTCAGTCCTTGCATTGCCTATGGCAAATTGTTAGATTTTTCTTTTCTTCCCAAGCATTTAACCACTGGCCACAGCTAGGGTTATTGCCTGGCTGTTTAAATTCCTTAGCAAGATGGAAACATCTTTCAGTCAGTAGCCAGTCAGCTCTACATCTAGTAGTGTTAATGTATTTCCCACATAATTGTGACAGCACAGGTTGCAGAGGTTTTAGTGTTGGTCTTGTCTTCCCTGTCTGGGCTGCTGACTCCCCGAAAGAGTCACTGGAGGTGAAAGCACGTAAGAGATCTCCAGCATCCTGAGCATGGAAGTAAGTGGGTGTGAGGAAGGCACTTCCAGCAGCCAAGGGCTAGACATGAGAAAAAAGTCTGCAGTACATCTAGTAAATGTATGAATTGTATGTAGGTTTTCACCCTTCTTCTAACTTCTCTTTTTTCTACCTCAGAACAATGAGCTAAATAGCAGCATCTTGCTTAGCAAGCGTAGATAAGAATACTTGGTTGTTTTTTTTTCCCAAGAAAGATTATCAGAGAAAGGACAACAAGGAGTCATAATTTTATTTTCAGATGCATTTAGAATTGCAGATCAGATTTGAAGGGATATGTGTGTGGCTGTTATTGTATATAACTACTCAGTATAACTCTTCCTGTACTCCAGCAGTAAGGTTGCTGATGAAGCCATTTAAGCAGCTCAGAGTTGAACCCCATTTCTGTGCTTTATGCTCTAATCCCAGAGCAGCAGCTTGCACATTTGCCATTTCCTACTCTACCCCTGAGAAAGGGCAGCTTTTCAGTGCATTTTGCCACATGTGCAAAAACAGAGTGATGTAAAATGTTTATTTCTTTTATTTTAACAGTCATGCTTGTGTTGCTGGTGCCAATCCAAAGATCTGTTGTCCCTGGAGGAAAGGCAGTCCTGTTTAAAGTTCAAAGCTAATGATCACGGATATGATAATTTCCGCTCCAGTAACAAGTACAGCTCTTCATAAAACAAGCATAAAAGGTATATTCTCTTACATTTATGCTGGTGCCTTTTTAAGTAAAAGTGGCAATTACTTTTAACAAGATGGCAACATCCAGAAAAATCTAGCTTTGTATTTGCACAAAAAAAAAGAACATTAAAAAAAATTGCCCTAAAACTGTGTCACATTGCAAATCATGGACATTTATGAAATCATCATTTATGGAACATGAAGAGAAGCATAGAAAGAACAAGTCATTGTTAGCACTTGAATACTTCTGAATCAGCACTTCCAAATGATCCCCACTTCCTGTACATTAAGTTTGTATTCTCTGTAACACTTGTAGGAACTGAAGTCACAGTAATTATTAAGCAGCATAATATCAAGTTAATTGGATCAAAGCCATTATTATATATAACTCAATGTATTGTCTTTTATAAAGCAAATTAACCACCATCACTATTGTGACTTTTTTAAAATAAAACATGAAATACTTTGTAATAGAAGTCTAAATGTTAAAAAGTAGAATTTTTATCAGGTATATTATAGAGGTAGCTACTGAAAATATTAAAGGATGCAGTAAAGCCAAAAGTGCATTTTACTTTGATGATTGTTTTTACCTATTATTGTCAGAAGGAACCTCCCAAGGGCTCTATAAATTCCTTTCTGTAGCCACTGTGTGTCTTAGTGCATTAGCCAGCACTTTGGGTATGAGTATTTGTGTCTACTGATAGCAAAGGAGAGAAAAACACACCACAAGCAAAAAATTGCCACTAGCAGAAACATACAGACAGCAGCTATTATTTCAGCTATTTTTAGTTGAAAACAAATGGATGGTATCCTGTGTAAAAAGTGGGCATTCCAGAGCCTGATGGTTCTTTACTGGAGATAACTTTTGTGACAATTTAAAACTGTTTTGCAATCCAAATACTGTCTTGGGGCAAAATTTTTTAGAAATAATGAGTGAAAAAAAAATGTAACCAAGTTAAAAAGAGATAATTTGGACTTCTATCTTCATTTAGATTTAAATCTTCATAAAGAAAATAATTCATGAACTGTACTTCTAGAGAAGAGTACTATGTAGCATACTTATCTTCATACTGTTTTAAAATATATTCTACTTCTGTAGTTCCATATTTATGGGCGTAAGAAGATGTGTGATTAGTTTCTGCTTCTGTAAATAGTAGTGAAATGTAATTAATTGTAAAGTATTAAGATATGGGCAGGACCCTGCAAGAACAGAAAAAGATAAAGATGCCTGTAGTAAACATGATGTGTGTTGCCAGGAGCAATGCATGTTTTGTATGTACATGACAGGTCATTCTTGACTTTGCATTTCCTATTAATTTGTTACAGATGTCCCCAAAGACTTATTAACATATTTCGTGCACTAAGGCATGAGTTTATCAAGAAAAATTGTCATATAACATGCTTTTATAAAAGACATGTTTTCAATAGGCTTGGTATTTTATTATAATAAAATTATTTATCAAAACTCAGGATTTTTTTTTATTTTAAATTTCCAGATCTCACATGTAAGGATTTTTATTTTTTTTCTATTCTTGATTAACTTCACATTTTTTACTAAAGTGCCTTAAAGGTGCTCAGGATGAAAACAGCTTCCATTAAAATGTTCAGCTGACGTTGCCTTAGATGGGTTTCTGACTTTAGGTAGCTACAGCTACCTTGCAGACAGCTAAAAACGGGGTGGTGAGGCCCATTCCTGGTGTTGCCCCCAGCAAAAGCTGGTAGGTGAATGTTGTATAATCAAGCTGAGGAGGACCCCTGCACATGCATTTGGACATGGGCACGTGTGTGTTTGTGTGTGAGCGTGTGTGCAAGCGTGTGTGGTGTGTACCATAAGGTTGCTGTTACCCTCTTGCTGCAGCACATCCACTCAGCTGCTATAAAGCTGAACTTTTATACATATAAATCTGTTTTAGGTTTCCTTCTTTACATTTTTACCTTAATTTTCATGGTAACTTTCTCACAGTAAACCATGAATATCACTTCACCCTACCTGCATCTATTTCTGTGAAATGTGTTTCATCTGTTAAGGATGGATAATAAGTGAAATCTTAGATTTGATACTGATCAGTGTTATTTTCATCAAGTTATATCATTACAATATTGTACATGCATATTATTGTTGTTTTTATTTAAAATATAGCTGTTATATTGGCAACTGTGTAACATACTTTTCATTTTTTCCTCGACTAATTCTTTGTTAAGTCCTGCTAAGTCAGACATTTAGGTTTTGCAAATAAAGACCATATATACTGCCCCCTTTTTGGGTTCATATATAAATATTAGTCCACTCTTTGTCATTTTTTTCAGTATTATTCAAAGCAGTATTTTTATTGAAGCTTTCATTTCCTGTAATAAAAAATTTCAAAACTTCTGTCCTTATACAGTTCTAAGATTAAATAATATAATACTCCACGCAGGTGTTTTCTGAAATCCTCTGTACAGGTTTGTTCCTCCATTCACTGAAATCAGTAAACATTTAACCATTCAATTCAGTTCGAGCGGAATTAGGGCCCAACATAGCTCTTCAAAAAACCTATCTGACATTTGCCACTTTGAACGAAAAAAGAGAAAAAGCTAAATACTTTTTTGAGGAGTTGATTAGAAAACATAGAAAAAGAGGGTGAAATCAGCTTGTGGGGTAAGACATCCAGTCCAATGCTTTCCAATCCTCAGACAGGGTCACAGGTAGCAGAACAATTGCACAGAGACACAGGCATCTTTATAGGAGTTCCATGTGCTTGCCCAGAGTAAGAGTCATCTGTCCCAGTGGTCTGAAGAGTTCACACAGAATGGCTCAAGGTAGGAAAAAAAACTTTTAAGAAACTACATCACAACTCTGTGTTTTGGCCTTAAGATAGCAGTTAGATTTTAGTTCCCAGCTGCTCTGAATTCTGCCTAAACTGAACTGAAACACTGGTACTACACCTCAGAGAATCAAATGCAAAAGTTGATGGTTGTGGAGCATCTGCTGTGAGCTGTGACATTTCAGTGTCCCAAACAGCTCTTAATCAAGACATAGCTGGCTTAGCAAGAGAAGGTTGTATGTACTGAAATAATGTTTAAAGGATTCTTAAAAATTGTTCTGTATAGCTGTGTAAAATAATTCTATATTTAATTTTCTGTGATCAATTAAAATAGCAACTTCTGTAGATCAAGCAGTGTAAACATTCTAAATTACCAATAAAATATTTGTAATTTTGATTCTTTACAAAAAGATGTCTGACCTTTTTTCTCCTAGGGGGTCCCATTTAATTGTCAAACAGTGACAGTGATGTAAAAAGAAGTAAGCAATCCTAATCTAAATATCAAAGCTTTTGGATGGGATGGTTTTATATAGCTGTTTGAAAACTGGAGAGAGTTCAGACTTGCATATGCGTTGTAAAATTGTCTGATGTTTACTGGAACAATCATGCCTATCTTTGCTCTGCTTGTTTCTGCTCAGAATGTCAGTCGCAATCTGTTCTCTACACACCCTTATATAGTCACAAATTCTCTTGTGTTTGAGACATCACAAATAAAAGGCAAGAAGCTTTTGGTTTGTTAATTTAGAAGTTTATGCACTCAGTGCTGGAATATGCCACATGAAAACCATCATGCCTTTGTATGCTGACAGTATAATTTTGTGTTTATTTTAATTTACCTTCCTTGAAGCAGTGGGAAACTGTATCAGACTAAATATGCTGTAACTGGTCAAATACATAACTTTATTTGCCTGTGGTATCTGTACATCCCAAAATGTGTTTGATGCTACTGCTGTTTTGTTCCAAATAGTTAATTTTTCTTCTGTTTACTTGGTGGCCTGTTGCATCCACATAGATTTGTCTTTTTTCATGGTCGCAGGACCTTTAGCACATAGTTTCAAGTTTCCTGTGCCTGAAACAGAAGCACCTGTGGAGATGAGATCCCTTGTAAGTAATGTTCTACTTAGTATCTCTCATGGCCTCTTCACTTCCTTTCCCTTTACCTTGTGCTATGGTCCAAGCTCTTCACCAACCACTCATTACGAGGAATCACTTTTTGCACATTATTTTTTTAAGACCCTACAGCCTTCTACAGGTAGGCCATAACTGCAGCTTTTTGTCAATTTTCTAAACATGCTAGAACTTTCCCAGCAGTGTGCGTGTACAGGTGTCTTGCATTCTTCAAACACTGACTTACTCTGACCACTCTTGAGCAGGGCAGATTTGGCACTCTGCTGTTGGTGGAGCAGGATGGTCCAGCTGGTAACCTGTGGCTGGATCTAGTCCACGGGGTGGTTCACATTTTATTGCACTGTCCTGTAGCCTGCTGCTCTGACCACCACGTTCTTGTACTCTGCTCAAGAAGGCAACGGAGTTCTCCATGTACATGATGTGCTCTTGGGTTCAAGTTTCTAAGCCGAGTTGCTGATCACTTCAGAAGACCAAGGTAAACAAAAGGACTTAAAAGTGCTGTCAATAAATAAAACCATGACATCTCTTTGGTCTTGTCAGTCCTCCTATGTACTGTCATTTACCTATGCAGGCAGTGAAAAGGCACCACGCACCCCTCCCCTTTTCTTACTATCAGTAAGAAAAATCTACCTGAGGAAAAAAAAAATCTACCTAGAAAAATCTAAATGAAAAGTAAAACCTTCAGAAATTACTGTTTTACCTTAGTGATCAGTATCCTAAACCTTTGTGACAATCCTAAATCCTAAATCATTATGACAATCCAAGGATGTCCTGATTGTGGGAGGTAGTATCTGGAAGGAATTTTAAAGTACAATGTGGCAAGTAGCCAGACACATTAGTGTCCCATATATGATACCCATCAGTAGATATCTTCAACTTCAGTGTTGCTATAAAACTTTGCATCTTGTGTAGCCACCCTAGAGGAGTGCTTTGGAAAAAAGTGGGAGTCAAATCCTGAAACCCAGTAAAACCTGAAAAGACACACTGATGAGGAATTAGGGTAACCAGACCTTCTTCAGAAACCATGCCCTCCAGAAGCTGCTTCTACATTTTTTGCTCTTGGGTGAGTGGGATGAGGGGAAGCATTTGTTGCCCTTTTACCTTTTCATGATCTTCATTTCCCAAAGTTTGAGTAACTCATACATCGGATTACCCTGAAGAAACATCAAAGGTGAAGAAAGATCAATGGTGAAACCAAGGGACTCAGACAATGGCTCTCATTTGAAGCTGTCAGGGAAAAGAATAATGACAATCCCCAGAAAGTTCACATCTTCCCCAGATAAAAGGGCTCAACACATGCAGCCTTTGCAGGAGCAGGAGAGAAACATGCCAAGTAAACAAAGCTAAAACTGGTGGATTTGGTAAGTTTTAGCTGGAGCTGCAAGTGAAATGGCAAAGCAATTCAAGCAAACTGGAATTTTCTTTCTTAATTAAACTGTAACAAGCATCATAATTGCTAACGGGTGTTCCCAGTACCAGAGTGGATCTTGCCAAAGATACATGAAGCTTCTTCCTGGAAAGCACCTATAGCAGGTAGCACATCCTACAGATTTGGCCCCACTGGTCTCGAGGAACTAGCATAGATACAGCATGAAAGGTTCATATCTGCTGTAGTCAAATACTCAACACATGTAGTAACAAGGTGCATACACTTTTGTACATAGATAAGAGTGCATAGATAAGAATACACATATATTTATACCTGTACATATACAAATCAAATATATTTCATCTTATTTATCATAAATTGTGTGGTATACAGAATGCTTTTCATTAGTTTTATCTGAAAAAGTTTTCAATGAAATAAAGAATTTTTAAAAAATCATATCACTCAACAAAATATGGCCCACTGTCTTTAAAAAAACCACAGAGACACCACTTTTAATGTGTTTTATCACTTTAATCTCATATTTTGAATTTTAAGGGGGTTTTAATATATTTGGAGGCAATCTGACATTAGTTCATGCCATAATATGAGTAATGTAGGCTATGTATGTCGCTCATGCAAACTATGAATGTCTGCCTAAGCACTGGACATATCTATTGCATTTTGAAACTTTGTGTTCATTACCATGAATAATAAAGACTGCTGAGCACTGATTGAAATATTTTTATTGTTTTCTGATGTGGATATCAGTTTATATTAATAAAAGTTTGAAATGCTGATAAATCATGCACTACTCACACTGAATGGCTAAACCATGAAACGTAATGAAAATATGTATAAACATTTATTAAGTGGTATTCATAAATTCCAAAGAGAAGTGGTTAGGAATGTTTTTATAATTTTATATTTTTAATAATTTATAATTTAAATAATTCATAGCATCCAATTTTGTAACTTTTTTACCCATTGAATGACAACAGAAAATATACTTTTCCAAAAAATTCAGAATTTTATATTTTTATAGGAGATGGAAACAGATTGTGAAAGGACCCATGACATTAATGCTCTGCATTGGGCACCTCCACATTGGTTATGAAGACACTTCCTGTCAAACTAACTATTAAAATTCTCTTGTTAAGTTTGTTTACCCAAATATCATGTTAAAGAACAAATAGACAAAGAATAGTGCAAGCTTCTTGATATTTGCAACTCATTTAGAATCTTGGAAGCATTTGATCTTTATAACAGTGTTCATACTGAAGCTGAGACATATCACTTACAAATGTCTTCAGAGGAAGAACAAGATGTCACACATAGGTAAGGCCATTTAATATTTGTTTACCTTTGCACTCAGTTTATGCAAGAATTCAACAAATTATTTTTAGTTGACTGAAAAAGAATAAATGATATTGTAATAATGTGCAAGTCAAATGCCTTTCAATTACTCTATTAACATAGCCATGCATATATGCATTTTTACTTCTGTGTGTGTGTAAATATCTACACAAATATAGATAAACTACATAAGTCAAGATAATGATCACAATACAAAAGATGCTGAAAAAACTAGAGAAGGTATAGTTAGGGGTAAAAATACCAGAAATATATAGCATGTGTGATTTGCTGAGACCTTTACTGTGCTTTTGCCTGAACTGAAGAGCTTACAGCTTTCAGCTAGAAGTAACCAAATTTTCCAGCTCTTCAAGGTTTGACCATCCTTACTCCAGTCTTCCCAATGAGTTGCAAAACCTGCAGTAGAATGTCATTTCATGGCATTCTTACAACAGAGCAGGAATGCCAGCCATAGTATCTTGGCCAAATTCCAAATTAAATAATTACAGTCTGTTTCCTCTGTTCCTCTCGCTTCCTGCCAATTGCAGCGTGGGTTAGCAGAGCATCCTGCCCCACTCTTTGGTTTCACACTCTGCATGGAGACATCTGCTCTGTCATGTGCTGGAGGTGACCACATTTCCATGCTAGAAAGTGGGAATCTCCCAAATCTGTTGACAATTTGTGGAGTATTTGGGTAGAGAGTATTTTGTAGAGAATGAAAAGCGAAATTTGAATGTAAAATCAGTATCTCAGAGTTTCTTTAAGCATATGTCGACTCAAGGTTAAGTGGATCTAAACCACCCCTTTTTTACTGACTTTGTTAAGCTTTATAAACATGTCTTAAAAGGCTTTTAAAACTTTTTGTATCATTTATTTGTATAGTTGGAGAGATTTATTATGATCTAGAATCCATTAAATAGTGCTCAAATATTTGAAAAGGCATTAAGGATGTCTACAAGGCTGAGTGTAGAAAGCCATGAGCTGCAGTCGTGCAGGTGGATTTTAAGTGAGGGTTAACAACTTAAGTAGGCAAGACTAAGTGTTTGAACCATTAGACTGTACAAGTATAATGAGTTCATCATCATTTATTGCCTGTATGCCTGTATTTTAAAAAAAATATATTGCTTGCTTATATTCAGAAATTTCAAAGACTGGTTTGGGTTGGAAGGACACAGTACTGGGCAGGAACAGCAACTACTAGACCTGGTTGCTCAAAGCCCCATCCAACCTGGCCTGGAACTCTTTGAGGGATGGGACATCCACAACTTCTCTCAGCAAACTTTTCCAGTGCCTCACCACCCTCACTGTAAAGGAATTTCTTCCTAATATCCAGTCTAAACCTGTAGTTTCAATTTAAAGCTGTACCCGCTGCTTCTATCACTATGTTCTCTTGTAAATAGTACTCCTCCAGGGCCTCTCCAATATTTTGATTGCATTTGTTTAAAACAATCAACAAAAAACTGGCAATATTTGCTTTAAGGTATCTAATTACTTAAATGCACTTTGGAGGATGTGACAGATAAGGAGAGGTTGAGAGAAATGGGACTCCGTACCCTGGAGAAAAGAGGGCTTGGGAGGATATAGCTGATGTGTATAAATACCTGCAGTCTTCAGTGGATATTTTGGAAAGATTCTGTTATAACACACCAAAACTGACTTCATTTTTGAGACAGCTGGACATCTGAAATCAATGGACATTTGGAAGACAAAGATGTGTTGAACATTCTTAGATAATAGTTTAGTTTAGTTTAGTTTAATATGGTTTAGTTTAGTTCAGTGTGGGCAAATGCATATCAGGTATAGTGCTAACAATACTAAGCAAGTATGTTTACTTTTTAGTTTAAATATTCAAAGTCTGCGTGTCTTCTTTCTGTGGATTATCTGGGGTTTGTCTAGCCTTTTATATCCTTCAACAGGGGTTAGTTATGATGGTGCCTCTCACTGCATTATTATTTCATTGTATAGGAAATACAAAGCCCTGATCTCTCAAGAATTTCTGGTTTTGAATAGTTTTTTTTTCTATAACTTGATTAAATAAGATGAACCTACTGCATCTTTTGGAGGATGAGAAGCAAAGGCATATGTTATTTGTAAGATGACACTAGTGAGAGTGTATACACTCTCCTCCATTTTGTCCCATAAACAATTGTACGCATTTCAAATGACGTTGAAGTAGTAATTCTGTTGCTCAGAAACCTTTGATTTTGTTGCTCTTCTTGAAAACCAGGAAGGAAGTTGTGAAACACACATCACATATATACACATGTCAAGTACAGTTAATGAAAAGAAGCAGATGCATTCCTTAATAGCAATTAAACAGGAGGAGGGAACACACAGCCCACCTCAATTCAGAATTTTCTCCTCAAGGCTCCCTACTTGACAAGGCTTGTCAGCTCCTTCACCTCATTTATATCAATATATTTTTACATTATTCCTGGAAATATACACCACATTAAAAAAAAAAACCACCAGACTTCTATGTAAGACAGGATTATAGATTTGCAGCTGCAACTACAGTGTAAGTACTTAAAACTGTGACATTTTGCTGTAACAGGCACATGATAGACACTGACAAACTACTGCACAATATTAAAATCGAAGTTATCTCACAAAATATTTATCATATATATGATTCTCCTTTCAGCATGTTCCAGAATGAGATTTTTCTCTTTTTACAATGATAAAAAACTTTATCTTAATACATTGGTCTGATCTTTGCTTCTTGAAGCAATGTATACTACTTGCCTTTACAAAGTCTCACATTGATGGTTGCAGACTGCCTTAGTGGTCTCTGATTCATCAAGACAGTTTTGAATTCTAGTACCATCTCCCAGATTGCTTCCAGAGTCTATTTCATACTCAATTTCTTAAGTGTACACTGTGTATAAACAGCCCAAGCCTGCAAAAGTGCTCAACAGAATCACACACACAAATGATTCTTGCAAAGTCTTGCTTGAAATGATCCGCTTGCTTGACAGAGATAGCTCCTGCTTGGGGATGTTTTTAGAACATTATGAGCTCAGAATAACCTTAGAGTGATTACTTTTTAGGTGAATCTTGTTTGGGGTGTTCACAAGGACATTATGTGAGACAAAGTCAAGGAAAATTTGAAGTCCAACCTCTAAGCTAGTCCTTATTTCTGTCTCACATAAATCAAACACATCATTGCTTGAACCACCATACAGATCTCTTGAGCAGACCCCTCTTTCTGCTCCTACCACATTAGTATCCAAGTGATTCAGTGGTGTCTTCTGCTGAAACTACCTTCCCACTCCGAGTTTGGACAACACGGATTGTGAAACACAATAAGGAAGGACTGGAAAGAATCCTATGGCCACCATGACTATCCCAGCAAGACACCTCTTTTAAAGAGTGATTTTCTGGGATATCCCTTTTTCTGAAGCAGAAGACAAGCAGAATTGGTGTCCCTGTCATGGCTACTACTTTGAGTACAGTCAGCTAGAGGTTCTGGGCCTGAATAAATGGCTTCTTGTTTGTGTGCAAGGGGACAGGATTCTCAGTGCTGAACTGAACAGTATTCAAAGGAGCTGTGGGAAGGGAAGGGAAGGGAAGGGAAGGGAAGGGAACTCAAAAATCTATGCCCTATGACTTGCTGGAG
>VXBC01001233.1:81060-98317 GCA_013399945.1 Ploceus nigricollis | reverse complement strand
GTTCAAAGGAACGGTGGGAAGGGAAGGGAAGGGAAGGGAAGGGAACTCAAAAATCTATTTTCAGGTCTGCCACATAAGCAGCTCACTCAGTTGGTGAAACTATTACAGAAATATCTTCCTGAACAAAAAAAGACAGAGGCAGAGGGAACACTTTCTGGTGCAGCCTGGTGCTCTGTAGATTATATTCTGTACCTCATTGTCAGGTTTTAAAAAGCACAGTCACAGCTCATGACCCTTAATATAGCACAAAACCCACTCTGAGATGACACAGGATTTCTCAGCAGCCTTGTATTGTCACTTGTCTGTCAGATATGCATTGGGCATGACATGGACTCCATAAGTTCACACACTAATATCCCCATCAGACACTGGAGGACACTTCAAATGGAGATAAATTTTGTTTCTTGCAAAACTAATCTACTTTGAAACCACTGAAATTGCCCTTAGGACCAAACCAAATCCCAGCAAGTGAAGAACATTTAGGGGCTTATTTGCAAACTACTGCAGACAGGAGACAGAAGCATTTACCTTAGGAAGAAAAATTCAGGAGGCATCTAAAATTTAAATACAGATTGCTCCCTTAGTCTAACATGACTTAATCTACATATGTGCTTTTACACCCATTCTCAGCCTTCTCATCTTTTTTTGTGTGTGTGTAATTACTATTTATTTTTCAAATTTTTAAAGTTTTTCTGTGCTTGCATTTAGTGAGAAGGCAGTAATTTTAAGTTTTCATCATATATTTGTGTATTGGCATTGCTTAAGGAAACCATTTTAGAAAGATGTTGCAAAGTTCCAAGTGACTAAAACATGTAGGAAACCCATGTTAAAGCAGACAATATACACTCCTAGCCCACACAGGTATCATGGAATCAGAGAATATCTCTGGAAAATTCCAAGGATGAGACCCAGTAATACAAATAATTACTTGCATGTTGCAAATATTTATCTGGAGTAAATAAAGAGTAAGAGAGGTTCTGGTGCAATGACTCACCTACTGACTGATATGATAAACAGTTACAAACAACTGTGAAAAAGTCTCCATCAGATTTTTGTCATTTCACAGTTTTTTCACAGAAGAGTTATTCATTTCCTGATCGTCTATTTCCTCTTCTGAAGGAAGAGTCACAATAAATGTCACAATAAATCCTCTGTTCAATGTTTCTCATTAGATGATGCAAGTAGGAACAAGAGAGCGAAAAACCAGCAAAGAAAACCAGGAATAATGTGTCATAATGTGGCTAATACATAGAGAGAACCAGACACCCTGTCATGTCTCAGCTATATCTGGATACATAAAAGAGTTTAAAATACCACAATACAAGTTACAGTAATGACTCTACCTTCATTAAAGAGAGAAGCACTTTATTGTGACCATTTTTTTTAGTACACAAAAACAAACTTGCTTAGAGTCTATATTGAACTATACATACATAAAACAGCTGCACAGCCCTGGACTGTGTAGAGCCAGCTCCACAAAGGGAAGCAGCAGAGTCATATTATCACAGATGATTGACTGGCCCTTGTGCATGACACGGTTAATTAGCCAGAGCTCATCACCGGAATAACACTGCTGTACTGCTTATCAGATCTAAGGTAGCATCATCCCCATGTCATGACATACAGATAAACAGCTCTCTCAGAGCACATATCCATACAGCCATAGATGAAGAGCAGTAGGGCTCAAATACCCAGTCTGATCCCATCAATGACAGAGTCCACAGAGTCTCACAGGGTTATTTCTGCTTCGGGATAAGTAAACTTGTCTTTTGAGACACACCCAATCTAGATTTAAAAACTGCCAGTGACACTACACTTCTTCAGTGAGTGAATATAGCCATTAATTTAATGGATTGCTGAGGAAAAAAAGTGCCTTATTTTGTGTTTGAGTTTTAACTTCACCTTTTTGACAGAGGAGCTTGTCAGACCTCTGACTGCTGGACTGAACAGCTCTTTGCTATTTGTCCTGTTTTGTGTACTGTGACCAGTTATCCTTAAGTCATCACGTTGATAAACTGAGTAGATTGCACTGCTGGAGACTTTCCAGGTCCTTAATATTCCCATGGCTTTTTGTTGACCCTTCTCCAAATTATTCACAGCCATCATGAGTTCTGAGCACTAGAACTGGACACTCTATTCCAGTAGCAACTGCTTCTCTGCCAAGTGTGGCAACCCCGTAACCTTCCACTTCTGTCTGGTGGATATACCTAAGGATAGTATTAGTTAACTTTTTTCCATGTGCTCTAAATAACATGTCCTCTTCAGAACCTCTATTTCACAGGAAAGTCCTCTCTCTTGTTTTTATGGCTTACTTTTCTATTCCTATATGATAGATCCTCTATTTGGCCGTACAGAAATGTCTCTTTTTTTTTTTCCTATTTTTGCTTACACGGTGTCCCTGGATACTCTTTGTTCCTGATCCATGTCTTCTTAATTTTTCACTCCTGTTATCCTGTGTCATCACCAAATTTTTCCAGACAAAATGTGATGTCCTTTTGCCCAGATATTGGTAAAAATGCTCAATTACATAGAGCAAAAATTGTCCCCCTGGCACCTCTTGGAAAACACGGTTAACCAAACAAGACACAGATACACTCACATTTACAATTACGTTTGGAGAAAAACAGTTTTGCATCAGTGTAATGTGTGCTGCATTGACCTGTTTTTCTGTGGTGTATTAGTGAAAATCTCACACAGTATCAAATGAAACCTCTACCATAAGTTTCTCAGTTCTCCAACCAAACTCAGATCTTCATCCAAAATATTCAGTAACTTTGCCAAGATATATTTCTCTCAATTTTATTGACTAAAATTAATTATATTATCATATCTTAATATTTTTAATCTGTGTATGTATACTACTCTATTATTTGTCCTAATACTGTGCTCTGACTGCCAGACCTGCATTGTTCAAGTCTGGGCTTTTATCCATTTTCTGTTTTAAAATAATGGCACAGTGTTATCTTCTCTGCAGTCCTCTGGAAATTACAAGGCTTCTTGAAAAGCAACCAGAGGTTCTTTATACTAATCTCAACATTAATCTTGACAAGGGTTTGGTTGCAAGATTATTGGAACTGCCAACTTAAAATCATGTGATGTCTTGCACCTGCTAGCTATGCTTAGTACCACTGGAGAATATCAGCATCATCCAACAGGAAGACATAATTTATTTTTCTCCCCAGTCCATAATAAAGAGCTGAAGCACTTATGGAATGCTTCTGCTTTCTCTATGTCAGTCATTGCAATTCTATTAGGGTCATCCTGCCTTTATTATTGTCAGTATTGGTTTTTTTGGATATACTCAGAAAATACTTTAACCCAGATGGTTACTTTTCCATTCCATAATATTTTTTCATTAATTTTCTTTACTTTCTGGCTTCTATGCTGTTCACTGACACCACTCATAAATATATCTCTGATATCACTCATAAATATGTCATCTTTTTTATTATTTGTTCTGCTCTGATTTCTTGTACATCGAAAATGCTTCTTTTCTTAGACACAACACTGTTTTCTTTGCGATACTGTAGCTTTTTCAACCTCTAGTAACATATTTTGAAGCAAGTTCTAATTATTCATATTTCTTTTCATATTTTTTCTTCCAAGTGGATATGTGTATCATATTGAGTGATAAGGATTAGGACCGTGCATACAACTAAGAGATGCAGACTGAATTGCAAGGGCTGTCACTCCCAGACGAATCAGGCATCCTGCCACTTCAGCCATCTGACAATGGACCAGAACAGGTTTAAAAGAGAAAACAGCCTCAGGAGGATCTAGTTACCATTGTTTTGCACAGAAAGCAGTAAGAGTCTCCCCATCACCAGACAGCAGTACCACCCTCATGTCAGCAGAAAAAGACATATAGGAAAGCTTTGCTGACACTGAAGAATTAAACTAATGTAAACTAATGCAGCATTCAACAGCTATCTTTGTAACAGCATACACAAGACCAGTGTCAGAAATGAAAAAAAAAATTATATTAAAAGTTAAGTTAGTTGCAGTCCTTGGTAGTCTTTTAAATAACGTGTGCTATTTGTGCATGCTTAAAATGTATTTTTTTTTTTAATATTTATTGCCTACTTTGCGGCAATGAGAGGAAGCAACAAAATAAAAAAGAAAATCCCTCATACAGTATTTGGGGTTTTTTTTCCTCTGGTTGTGGTTAGTAGAAGCTTTAGTGTGCGTGTTTGAACACAAATATGAAGGCTACAACTTACCCTGTTGTCTGATCCCAGGAAAGGGCAGAGTATCATTCCATTCTTTTTCTTGGCTCCACACATCTAGGCTGCCAGCACAAACACTTCCTGTAGGACCTCTGCAAAAATTAATCCAACGGTTACAAATCCCAGCTGTTCTTTTGATGTGTGGCTCTGCTGTTCTTCCTGTTAGCCTTCCATGCCAACTTGCTTTCTCAGCACCAGCTTCATGGCAAAGCAGCATGGCAACAGAGGCCAGGTGGAAATAATCTCCCCTAACCTAAAACCACAGCTTTTGTTAAATGTGAAATGTTTTATTTTGGAAAAAAGGATGTGCCTATACAGAAACTCTGAGATCCTTAGAACAGAATACCTCCAGTGAAAACTGCTACTGTCTACTATGATGTTTTGGCAATCAGCTGGTAAGAAAATTCAAAAACTGAAATATAAGCACTTACCACTAAATAATAAATTTAGCAAACTAAAATCCTTCATGCTTTCTCATAGATTAAATCTGTCAATTAAATTATTTCATGTATTGAAAATATAAAAAGCAATGTTTCAGAAAAGTTATGTAACACATTGTCTTTTGCCTTTTTAAAAGTCTCCTGTCTACGTGCCAGTACCTCCAGAGATCCCTTCCACTTTTTTCAGCATTCATGGACACCCACTGCTTTCCCTTTGACAACACATCCAGCCATTCTATTATAGAAGGCAATCAGATTCAGTTAGGCATGATTTACCTAAATCATGTAAATCATGTAAATGTAAATTACATTATTTTCCTCCATGTGCCTGGAAATGGTCTCCAGGAGGATTTACTCTATAACTTCCACAGATTGAACTGAAGCTGACTGGCCTGTCATCTCCCAGATCCTCTTCCTTGCACTTTCTGAAGGTGAACATGGCACTTGTCTTTCTCACATCTTCAAGAACCTCCTGCACTCTCTACTGCTTTTCAAAGATCATGCTGAAGAGTATTCCAATGCCATAAACCAGCTCTCTCAGCAATCTTCAAGTCATTCTGTCCAGCCCCATGGACAGAATTCACATGTCCAATTTGTTTAAGCATTCTCTAATTCCTACCCACCCTGCTACAGGTAACAGTTCTCTCCCCTCAGACTCAGAGACTCACAGAGATTTGGGAAGCTGCAAAACAGACCCTGCCTGTAAGAACCAAGTCACTCTGCCAGTCTGTCTTTATCCTTCATCATTAAGTCATCCATCCTATTTAGTGGTGGATTTGTAATTTTTTTGGTTTTCCTTTTGCTCCCAATGTACTTATAGAAGTCCTTCTCATTGCCTTTCCTATCATTCACCAGTTTAAACTCCAGCCCAACCTGGGTTTTCATGACCTCACCCCTTCAACCTCATGCTACAATTTCCATACTCCTTAGCTGATTCCCACTTCCATTTTTTGTGTATTTCTATTTCGTGTTTGAGCTCAGCCAGGAGCTCAAGTTCCCTGTTCAGCTGAGTTGGCTGCCTGCCACACCTGCTGTTTCCTGCACCTCCGGATGGTCCTCTTGTGCTTTGAGGAGTTGTCCCTGGAGATCACTGCCCTGCCCTGCTCCTTTGAGAGAGGTCTTGCTACAGAAGTCACTGCCAAAGAGTTCAGCATTTCTACAATTCTGCTAGAAGAACAGTTTATATTAAAGTTTCCTAATCCACTTCAGACAAAGCAAACCAGGTAAACTGCTTAAACTAAAGAAATGAACCCAATCAATTTTTCTTGAAATGACTTAAGTATTCACAAATTGCTTTAGGGCTGGATATAGGGCAGTAAATAGCACAGAGGTGGTAACAAACAGCTGGAGGGAAACAGACCACTGGAACTTGGTGAATCTATGTCTTCAGCCCAGGAAATACTTAGAGCAAATTCAAATGGGCAATACTTGGAGCAAAATTAGGAAAGATTGATCTGGCACCAATCAAAATGAATATTTTTCAAGTTAGATGACCCAGCACACAATTTTATATTCATATATATATATATATAAATATATATATATATGTGTATGCAATTGTTGAACAAATAATTTTTAATTAATTAATTTTGATATTTTATATACCTTATGCACCTCTGGATACCTGAGATATTTTGATACTTTCTTTCCTTGTCTTTCACTAACACTGTTTCATTTTCTCTTAAATACTTCAATTATTCACATGTGAGAATGAAAGATTCTTATAATATTCTAAACATGGTTTCAGCCAGATGAGTGGCGAGAGTCAAGATCATCTCAGAAAAGGGTAATGTGTTGAAGTTGCAGCTTCGTTATGTGGATTGTGGGAGAAATTCTTAATTTTCAGCAGGGGAAAAAAAGTAGAAGCACTTTTAAATTTTTTTTTTTAATGGATAGAGCCCTGAAAACATCTGAAAAATAAAAACTACTCTTGTAGCTTCTAACTGCTGTTGAACTAGTTACATCCCCTCCTTGCAGTCCCACTGGATATCTGTACTCCTGGAGCCAAGTGCACAAGCACTCCAACAGGGATTGTGGTGATTTCTGGTTGTCCTCACCTTGAGAGCAGGCTTAGAAAGGCTGAAGAATAGTAGAGCTGGAAGAAACTCTCCACAGTTACACGTGGGCATTGTCATCGTGCAAAATCACAGCTCCTGGCCTTTCATGTGCCACTGCCCTGTTGCTACAAATGTTTTGCTGAGCGGTGTGTCCAACTGATCACAGACACCAATTTTGTGATTGATATCCACTTGGGAAATGGTTTCTCCCATACTCTCAGCAGACGTGATATAGAGCCCTTGCTAAACCCTTGCTGGTGCACCTCCATCACGGCTCTCATATTGTTGGGACCATGAGGGCTAGCACAGCAAGCAGAAGTTGGGGGAGGCTTAATGACTGGTCCCCTGGTTGTGGGCTACCCCAGAGGCCACCTCAGCACACGAGTCCCGTGTGATACCTCTGCCAAAATCTCAAGAGATGGACAGAGTCTATCTATCTGTTCCCAACTAAACAACCAAATTTTGTTAGTTGCAAATATAGGTTGAATTTACATGTACATTTACATTTACATTTCAATCACGTTGCTGGCAAATAACCAAACTAATAGGAGAAAATATTATTCAGGTCCAGCCTTATATTTATTGCAACACTTTTATAGAAATTCAGTCACAAATAAATTATAAATGTCAGTGCTTTGGAAAACAAAAAAGGCAGCAATTTTCCTCTTTCTTTCAAATACATACACCTTTTTTCCCAGTTATTTCCTGGCTAAAAATTCTAATGTTCCCTCCACCACTTTTTTTCGTAATGATTTTGCCATTGTTAAATCTCCTCCCCTTTACTGGAAATAACATTTCATTTTTTCCTTCTCTTCAAACATCCTACTCTGCAGATGAGCAGGATACAGAAAAAGGCACACCTACTTACTGAATCTAAACATGCCTGAGTTATCATGACATCTTCAAAGTGCTCCTCTTCCTTCCACTCTTCCCCTCACCCTTGTTGCCACATACATATTACAATTGCTTTTGATGTCAGCGTGTCTGGATTCCTGGTTCTAGTGACAACCATCATTTAGGATACTTAAAAGAAAAATTGAAAGAGGAAGAACGAGTCAGACTAGGCCTATGTATTGTTGCAGGAAACCTTCAAAACAGAAATCATTTTAGATACAGGAATAATTGGATTAAAATCAGGGGGATTTAACCCATTTGCTCTAAGAAGCTGTGGTAATATGTTGCAAGCTCAAGGTCTAAGGGTTAAAGCTAGATCCATGGTTAAAGCTAGATCCATGGTTAAAGCTAGATCCATGGTTTTGTAACCATAGCATAGCTTGGTACGTTGAGATATGCTAGGAACGAGGAACCAAAGAGCAGATTAATGGTATCAGCCATGCTAAGGTTTTCAGTTTCCTAAACACCGGTGACTAGAACAGTTTGAGATGTCCTGCCTGCTCTCCCCACTGTCCTTTTGTGTGCCATAGTTGATGTGCTCAGTGTAATGCGTGGTGAAACACCTCCCTGAGGTCTCTGGGTCATCTCCCACAGATCCTCTCCCCAACCACCCTCCCCCCTGCAGTTATTGACCCAAAAAACAACTCTACGTGGGCAGTGACATTCTGGATACGGTCCCACATCTACACCAGTGATTGTCCTGTGACAGCCTGCACCTAAGCAAGCACAAGATTGCTCCTATTTTGGCACTGCTGAGCAGCTCAGCATATATCTCACGTTTATACATAATTGGAATTTTAAATTATGCCTGTTTTCTGAGAAACACAGTCTGGCAGGTATACTCTGTGCACACATGACACACTTCTAAGGAATAAACTCCATGAAGAATACACCAGTCATGACCACCTTCCTTCTAAAATTCGAAGCCATGGTATTTGCTATGCAAAAAAATGGTATTTATTATTAAAAAAAAAAAAGTTAGTCACTGTCTTATTTCTTCTCAACCCTTTAGAGAGCAACTCAAGAGACACAGAACCTTCTAAAGAGCAGGGGATGACAACACTGTTCTCAAATGTCAGTATGCCTTTTCTCACATCCAAAATCCGTACTAAACATCAGGCTGCAGGCTGTTATGTCAAGAAGCAAAGCTTATCCATCCCTGATGTTCATCTGTGCTGCTATACATAAATCAAAAGTGCAGCCAAGATTGATTAGTCTGGAAAACAGCAGAAAGCTGATTACTCTTCTCCAGCAATTAGGACACTCACTCACAAATAGCGGCTTCTCATTCCTACTCCAATGTCTGCGTTTGACAAGAAACAGTCACTAGCTAGCACGAGCACTGAGTGCATTCATGATTTTCTTTTCTTGCTAAATTTTGCAAAGCCCTGAATGTAAAGGAAAAAACCCAATGAAATCTTTCTTCACCAGAAAGAATACCTCATCAATACATTTCAAAAGTCGCCACAAAAAAGCTGGATTTGCTGTCTGAGACTAAATAGGATCTATTCAAGTCTCTACTTAGAACAAGGATAGTAAGGTCATGGCAAGTCAGTCAGCAGAAGTATTTAATTCAGAAATCAAATTATTTTGGATTGCTCTTTGTATTTCTTGTTATATGTGAAAAGAGAAGAAACCCATTAAGCTGCAGCTTGTGAGACAGGCTAGGAGGCTAGGTATTAGTTCTAAATTCAGATTTTTTAAGGTAGCATAGATAGCAAAGATACATCAGTGTTAACATTGACACAGATACACACAAACCTAAAATTGCTGATGGAAAAGGTCTTATACTTTTCTTAAAACAAACAGTACATAAGACAGAGCCTTATTTAGAGTCTACCTAAATGTCATGCGAAAGATTGCTTTGCAAATCTGGGATTTCTGTCAATGTATTTATGTATTTTTTTTCTTCTGCACTTAGAAGATTTTCTAAAATGTGTTGAGGGGGAGAGTGTGTGTGTAATATTTTGGGCATGTAAAAAAATTTTAAATTCAGTTTCATTTCCAGTACCATATATTATCTCTAAAGCAAAACAAACAATAAAACATGTCTAAAAATTCAAACCTAGAACTGCACATGTGGGTTCTTTTTCTTTTAACAAATTTATTCAATATTTTAAATTTTAACAAGATCAGTGGAGAACATTATGACTTCTTGGTATACAGGTTGTTAGGGCTCTTTTAAATAGATTAATTAACTTATTTTGAGAGTATGATATAATGGGTGTTTTCAGTCCCAAATTCTAAATGTAGTCAATCCATATGTGTGCACATTTCTGCAGAACATCACACAAAATGTCTGGGAAAATCCAGCCTCAGCAACCAAGGGAAACTACACTCTTATCACCTCTAAAACCAGAAATGCTCTATCTGTGTTGGCATCTGGTCTTTCACGAAGGTCACAGAGAGCAGACCACAGGCAAGCAGGCAACATTCCTACTCCAGGACAGAGGACCATTACTTCCCAGGCTATCCATTGCATGCAGCTTTTGCCTGGTCCAGGCAGCCAACAGAGAAGTGTGCACGATCTTTACTGTTCCTCAGAACTCCTGAAAACATGCACAGTTATCAATGGCCATGTTGCTTCACACAGCTTCATATTCTGCCTGCAAAGTTAATTTAGGTAGATTAAAATTTATCTTAGATTTATCTTAAATCTTAGGTAGATTTAAGAGAATTTTTAATATCCATCTAAGATTCAGTGTGGAAATTCTGAATAACATCCTGATCTCCTGTCTACATAAACTGGATTTGTTTGCAGCATGACTAGAGATCAGCTGCACAGGAGGTTCACTGAGAACGTCTAATTTGCAGCATGTTTCATGTTTACTTTCACATTTCAAACTGAAAGAGGGTAGATTTAGATTAGATATTGCATTTACTCTGAGCATGGTGAGGCACTGGAAGAGGTTGATTGAAGTTGTGGATTCACCCCTTTACCCCTTCTCCATTCCTGGGACACAAGGAACACTCACATTCCTAGGACATTCCCTAGATCAGGGATGCAAATGCTCCCCAGAGGAGTTTGTGTTATGATGCATGCATGAAGCTCTGCTGTAATCCCTTTATTAAGAAAAAGTGGTTGAGCAATCCCAGCAGAATTGAGCTGAAGCCAGGATGCCCTTCTTCCCCAAATTTCTCTTCTCCCAAGGATTCAGAAGCAGCGACTTGGCTGACACCCCCATTCCCTCACAGACACTGCCATTCATCACAGAATTACAGAATGGTTAAGCTTGGAAGGGACCCTGGAGGTCATCTGCTCCACCACCCCTGCTCAAGCAGAACCACCTACAGCTGGTTGCCCAGGACCAGGTCCAGACAGCTTTTCCAGTGAGGGAGACTCTATAACTATTGTGGGAAGCCTGCTCCAGTGCTCAGTCTTCCTCACAATAAGAGTAGTGTTTCCTGATGTTTGAGTTCGTGCCCATTGCCTCGTACATTCACCCCTGCACAGAGATTCAGCTTTAACAGCAAATGAGGACCATCCCTGCGTCTTTACTTCAGCAGTGATTATATAAAATAGCAACTAAGGACTCAAAGCTCTTTGTAAAAAGAAGGACTCAGAAAACAAAGCTCCCATTTCCTATTTCATGAGTTCCATGTCCTGTCTCCCTTCACACAGCGAAGTAAAGCAAGTGATTTCCATGTGCTCAGTGGAGCATAGGCACCTATCAGCTGCAGAGGGCTTTATCTTCATTTCATGCAGGTAGCTAAGGACTTTCCAGATATAGAAGGGCTTACAGTCCACAGGAATCACAGGTACCTCAACTGGTAGGCTTAATGTAGCCCTACATGTTCTCATTGGCCTGTAAATGGATCAAATAATGCACCAATAGAAGACAGCGATTCCTTGATGTGTCAGATAGCAAAAACTATCATATAAAATAAATTGTTAGCAGTATCTAGCAGCAACATCATGTCTTACACACTCTCTTACTTTATTGGAATGTAAGAAAGATTGGAAGACATGAAGACAAGTAGCAATTACATTAATAATTTTGTTTATTGCTTGCTGAGTCACTTGAGTCATCCTGAAGGAGACTGAATTACTAGTTTGGCAAGTCTCTCTGAAGAACAGGTACTTAACATTTAACAGAAGCATTATTAGTTTGCCCTTTAATACCCCCTGTACTTCAAACCTGACAGCAGTTCAGCATTCAGCCTCCTCTGCACTCAATCTAAATCCCATTAAAGTCAATGCAAGTCTCTCCCATTTTAATGGGATTTAAATCAAGCCTTTAATCCTCAGTGTCTCTGTCCTTTGTGTCATTCACAGACAGAAAATTATGAATGTGTGTTCCTGAGTAGATATTGCTGCAATCAATTGGAAGTGAATGATAGCAGTCAGTGCAATTTACTGCAAAAAATATACCTTTGTGTCTCTTTCCTGTTGAGAGCAGAGTATCTTGTATACTTTAAGAAAAGTTAAAGAAAATATTTAAGCTGTAAAACCTTGGAGCCCTTCATTCTGCTAAATCTACATCTCTGAAGGGATTAATAAATCTGCACTAATAAACTTGCCTAAATACTGGAATCTACTCCTTCAAGTTCCCTTTACAGCACAAATGAGTCACCTCCAGAGGGCAATTCATCTGATCTGTCTTACATGTATGTTTTCTGGTGAGATGAACAGCTTTCTTTTGATGCTTATGTCTTGCCATTGATCATACTGGTTGACTGGACAACTCAACTATCTCATGTTTAGGTGTCTATAATTAAGGCAGATATGTCTCACCCCTTACAGGGGATGGTTTAAAATTGTAAGAGCCCGGAAAGTAGGTAATCCACCTCTACTGTGATGGTGTTCAATTACATTTCTAAGGCTAGATGCAAGAGCATAACATTCTGGTTTTGAAAACTAATTTTTTCTTTAAACACAAACACATATTTTAGGGAAAAGCAACTGTTTTTATACATGTATTTTGAATTACAGAGACATAATCACATGTCTTGTTAAGTTGCTACAAAACATATTATTCTAGTTCTGGTAAAACTTCATCATTTCTTTAGTATTTGATGCAAATCCTCTCTAATAATTTGGTGTCCATACATGCAAGGCTTGCATTTACCCTCTTAATCACGGGAGTATGTGAGGAGCACATAGACAATTTGTTCACTGAAACTCTTTAGTGCTTTTAGGCATGTTGCTTTTTAAGACTTATATCCTTGAATAGTAATGTGATCTATATTCACTTTTCCTGCAGTGAATGCCTCATAATTAGCTGTACTATAAACCTGTTTCTCTCCACTGAAGAGACTCTGTGAATTTGCTCTGCTAGCAGAGCTATTTCAGCAAAACAAAATACTGAAGGTGTTTTTCCACCAGTGTGTCTACCACGCCTATTTTAATGATCCTCACTAAGCCAAGATTAGAGCTGCATATTGTGTGGACAGATAAATGGGTTTAGGGTGTGTGATTTTTTTCCCCAGCTCAGTTGAGACATCATACTGACAGAAAAACTTTCCACCACAGACCATATCCATATCTAAAATTTTGCCCACAGAGCTTTCCTAATAAAATTATACTAAGGGAAAAAAAGCAACCAAACAAAAAAAAACTTAATGCACACATAGCTTTCAGTATTTACACCAGTATAAAAATATTGCCTCATTTCTATCTATTCAGTTGTTACAGAAGTTCCACCCCAAAATCTGTCCCTTGATGCTATCACAGTGCTGAAAAAAGTGTGTGACACCTGTTTGAGTCTAGCATGCAATATGAGCTGCAGGAATGATCTTTCCTCCTCACAATTTAGCTGTTAATTCTCTGTGTTATTGACAATTTATAACTGCTATAAAAACTTGCTATTATGAGAGTTCAGTTGTGGACATTGTGATGAGGTTCCTTTGTTATACACAATGCAATTATCAAACCATGAATTCTTTTGTTCTTTTACTGTGTTGTACTTGAGAAAAAAAAACAAACCACAAAATACTACTTAAAATTGAATAGAGGGAGGTAATTTTTTTTGCTGAATTTTCTGGAAGTATAAAAAATATGTGGTTAGGCTTAAACTAGACACTGGAATATGTGTTAAAACACAGGAAAAGTTATTATCCTTTGAGCCATATAAAAGATGTATAACTATGAGCAAAAAAATGTAATTTTCAAGTCACATGTAATTTTTACATGTAGCACATATATGGGTATGTTTTCAGCTGAGGAGAGAGTTATGGTGACACAGAAATGTAAGGATCTTGAACAAGTGAACACTTAATATGAAAAAGTCTTTTATAAAACTCAGAAAGACTAGCATGTGGTTGAAAATATCTAAGATTTTTCTAAGAAAATAATTATCAACCAAGCTACAGTTGAGGGGGGAAAAAAAGAAAAGAAACAAGTGGGAACAGTGAAGTGAGTAAAGAAAATTGAGATTCAGTAGTCAATTTTTAATTTGTGGGACTACTTGAGAGTTTACAGCTCACAGCTACTGGCAGATGTAACCTCATCAGTCGCAGTAGGTTGCTTGTGCCTTGTCTTCACAATGCTTCCTTTTGTGTGATGGCTGCAAATGTTTGACAGTCATTAGAAAGTCATCCAAGGAAATACTTCCTTTCCATGTACAAGATCCTTTCGTGGGTTTTTAACACTAAGCATTCTCAGCAATTCAGCTATCATTAGCAAAAGAATAGTTTCTTACAGCCTGCCTCTGCCCTTAAGGGTCTTTTATAAAGAGGACAGAAGCTCTTTGTTGTCACTCCTTCACACGTTATTAACAGAGGTTTAACGGAAAGAAGAGGGGCTTGTTACATGCCTGCTGCAATTTGTTCTTTTTTGGGTTCATTCAGATTTCATGATGTCCACCAGAAGATGGATTAACCCAGATCCAGGGAGACTGTTTCCATACTGAATAGAAAATGAATTCAAACAAGGCAGATAGAATAATCTCTCCCGGTGAAGAATCAAATCATCTAACGAGATGGTGAATAATCCTGCATGCCAGACAACACTTTGTAAAACAAACTGCTTTTCAACAAAGGAAAGTAAACCCCAGTATGATATATTATCTTGATAATTTGATATTATCATCATTTTGCCATCGTTTTTACTTTTTTTGTCTCTGCTGCCTAATTCTTTCCTATGCTACCTATGCACATCCGTTGCTGATCCTCCCGATTGTTCTGCACAAAGCAGTAATTTACGGTGATTGCTTCCAATCCCATCACATTTGGGTGATAGCTGTGATGGGGCTGTCAGATGTGTAAAATGGGAATGCTCTACTGATGACAGCAAAGTCAGGCTGACTCAACACTAGCTGAGCCACAGCTTCCTCAGTTCAGCCTTTGGCAGGGTCCAGGCCCCCATAATGACTTGCCACTTTTAGAATTCTAGCAACATTTTTGATGAATTTGGGACCATGTCCAGTATGAATCATACACAACTCTCCAGCACTGCTGCTCAGGGCAGAAAGTTGTAGATTTTTCCATCATGGCCCAATGAGTCATTTAGGTTTCTGTGAAAACTTCTGTTGGTTCAGAATTTCATAAAGGGATGATGAAAACCAAAGACATACAAACATGAAAAGGGAGTTCACAACAACTGTCAAGCCAGTGCTACACATGTCATGCTGATATACTAAAAACTCTACTAAAAAACTTCTTGACAGTTGAGAGGTCTCAGCCTAAGATATTTTATGAGTATCTGAATGCTGAAGCTTACCAACAAGATTATTTATGTGCAGCTTATCTAGGAAAAGGTATCTAACCTAACTTTTTCTTAGAGCCTCTAATCTTCCATATCAAGAACAGTGCAGTGCAGGTCTACTGGTTTAGTTCACAGGGAACAAGTAATTAGAGGAGACTCCTTCCCTACAGGTAAAGTTCTTCCAGCTTTTGGACGGGTTTGAGCAACCGTCCTGGTTTAGGGCAAATTTGGGAGAAAACCTCCAGAAGGAGCCCCCCCAGAGAGCAAACCCCCACTGCCCCTCCCCCCACCTGGTTCAGAAAGACTTTCTTCTGAGAAAAGTGGGAAAAAGAACCTGTTTATTTCACAGGCAAAACACTCCCAGCCCAAACAATAAACAACACCAGGTGACAAAACTCTTTCACCGCTCTGAAGAGATGACAAATTCAGAGAGTCCCTCGTGGGAGTGGTCGCTCTGTTGGTCCCTCCGGCGCTGGGGATGGCTGCTGCAGGTCACACAGTGAAGGCTCTCGATGTTTCTCGGTGTTTCCCAGGTCCCAGTCCAGAGCAGGTTCAAAGGGTTCCAGGGAAAGGGAAAGGAAAACAGTCCAGGGTAAAACTGGACTGCCTAGCTAAACTAACTAATGAGAAAAGCAAAGCAAGAGCAAAAAGCAGGAGCAAGCAGAAGCGAAAGCAAGCAAGCTAAGCCAAGAGCCAAAGCAGCAAAGCAGTCTGTGTCTCGCAGACCATGTGGGAGTGAACCGGCTGATAACAAAACAAAACAAGACTTCACCTTTCTGAGCCAGTCCTGAAGGCACAGAACATAACATCCAGCATAAACAGAACACACAATTGGGGATACAAGCATCATAACATCACCCTAGGACAGCAACCTTCTCAATTCAAGAAATGTAGCACTCTCAGAGCCAGCACAGATTTGGTCATGTATGTGCAATACAAGATATTTTGTAAACAGCCTGGCAAAGAGAGCCAACAGTGCCCTGGTGGAGCCTGTGGATGATATTGAGCCATTTGAGGTTGTGTAAGCAAAGAGAAGCATCCTGAGCGACTGAGCAGTAAAAATGGCAGTTGGAATTCAATGCAGATAAATGTGAAGTCATGAGGAAAACCATTTGGAAAAAAATACCTGGTATCACATGCAAAAAGATGTATCACATGAGCTGATGTATTCTGCAGAAAGATTCCGCAGAAAAGAAAAGCTTAGGCTAGACAGCACTGTGAAAGTAACAACTCAGTGTTCAAAAACCAAGTAGAATATTAGAAAACATTAGGAAAGGATAACCAAACATAACAGGAAAATCTTTATGTCTTTGTTTAAATCCATCATTCATTCACACTTTAAATAAATATTGTGTACAGTTTTGATGCCTTCATCGTAGAAGGGATATTAGGAACTTACAAAATTTTGCCCCATTTTTCCTTCCTTTCATGTCCAGACATGGACATGGACACTGGTAGGGCAGGGTAGACAGACTCTTTGTCTGATCCATTCCTACGCCCTTATGTGAAGATTATTTTGTGACTGAGAGGTACAGCTTACAGTTCTGAAAAATGAGTGTTGGCAGCGAGTTCCAGCTGAAAAATGCAATTTGGCAATGGTTTACCTGTTGTATACTCAACATCATAGTTCCGTGTGGGAATGGAGGGGAAGAAGACTCACTGTCATGGGTTGGTGCTGGTGCAATGCCAGTGCACCCATGAATATATATTCTTTCCGAACAACTGCTGTGAGATGTGATCAGGAACAGAGCAGAGCAGGCTCCAACTTAGAAACAGAAAGAAAAAGTTTATTAAACTTCACAAGAATAAAACACACACAGAAAACAAAATGAAAACCTCCCAAAACATTTCTCCTCCTCCCACTCAGGTTCCACCCTTTCACAATGAGCCAGCACCTTGGATCCCAAATCAAGTCATCACCATTCAAAAAAACAATTTTCAATTCATCAAGGGAGAGAGGAGTCTCTCTTGCACCATAGACCCCCACAGGAAACA
>VXBC01001233.1:45367-80624 GCA_013399945.1 Ploceus nigricollis | reverse complement strand
AGTCCCTCTGGGACTTCTTGCTTTTAACCCCCTGTGTTCTCAGAGGCGTATCCATTTCTTCAGTGGTTAGTCCAGGTGCCAGTATTCAAATCTGACCACTGATTGGTTTGACCACAACTTCCTGAAAAACTCACTTGCCCCTCAAACCAGGACACTCACTTACAAAAAGACCATTTGAAGCACTAATTATGTGAGATCATCTCAAGTATAATCACCAATCAGGGTAAACAACTTGCTATGCCACCTATAGAGATGTAAAGTTGAATACTTATGAACATGGAAGTAATGCTATAGAATGCAGTAACTGCTCAGTACTGTCATCAGGGTTAAAACACAGCTCAAAATCTTCACTGTCTGTGATCAAGCCATGACAGGTGCAGACACATATTACAATCACCTAAAGCAATGCTCTAACTGGGTTATAAAATAACCAAAGGGTGCGGCACAAACAGGGCTTTTGATGCCATTCTCCCCTGTCCAGTTCAAGCCCACCCCATCTCTCCCGGAGCTGCATACAAGGCACCACCAATACTGGAAATCTCACAGGCAAATTTATCTGAATTGTCTATTAAGGCTTCCAATCCCACAAGAAGTTTCAGGATTCCGTTCCTTTCTGGAACTTCACTTGATCAGATCTCCTTCCCAGAGGATTTGGCAGCCCTTCTTTTCTGTTCCACAAGATTTCGTTTCCGTTCCCGAAAGGAAACGGAGATGAAATCTTGTGGTTTCAATGGGGATCACGGTGGCAAGCTTTGGTCCAAAGCCCGGCACTTCCTGGCATCCCATGTCTTTTGATGGCTTTGGCTTCGGCAGAGGCTTTTTCCATTTTTTTTTCGGTGCCCATGCCACGTGACATCTTTCTTCCCCTCAGTGTTCTGTCATCCTCCTTGATCTTTCCCCTGATTTTGCAGCATTCCTCAGGTTGCTTTTGCCGTGTTTTGCTCCCTTCCGCTGCACCTGACTTCCTCCCAGGCCTTTGTCTTGTGGTCACCGCATTTCCCAGTTTTCTGGTTTCTTGGTTTTTCCTCCATCGCATTTCACTTGATTGTATCTCCTTCCCAGAGGCTTTGGCAGCCTTTCTTTTCTGTTCCGCAAGATTTCGTTTCTATTCCCGAAAGGATCCTGACTTTTTCATCTCTTTGGGAACCCTGCACTGTAAGTCTAATAGAATTAGACATTTGCAAGGGCCGTCAGCTATCTTTTGCATTCTTAATTTTTCTTTTGAATCTTGGCATTAAAACTCAACCTGAATCCAGGTGAATAAATCTCAAATCTTAGTGCGAACATTCTAATCCAATGCTGCGTGTCCCTTTCTGCACCTAAGCATAATCCCAAGCTATACGAGTTCTCAAAATGTATTAAACAAAATTGCACAAGTGTGTTGCTATTGCAGACAAGGTGGTACACTTAAAACTTCAGACATGCTCACCTGGTGCTTTTCTCTCTTCCACATGGTGGGGCTTAGAGAAACCGTCCCTTAAATTATGTGATTTGACTAGATACCTGAATTCATGTGAAAGAAACCCAGAACATATGGCCTGGACAAAAGTGTGTTCACAGTGAACAATATCTAGCAGAAAGGCCACTTAAGCACCTCTCTTACCCCATGAAAGCAACTGGGTAGTCATAAAGTGCTATTCATGTACAATATGTATGTGAGAACAAAAAATGCTTTCTACAGAAGAACATTTGCTGCTGCATTTCTTCAAAAAGCCAAAGCAGATCATCTTACCAGGCAGTCTTCAAGTCTGAACTCAGAAAGGAAAGCAAGAAAAAGAAGGAAAAACATCAGCAATTACCTCCCTCTTATACTTTAGGAAATACTTGTTTGGAAGAGTTGCATGAGAACATACAGAATTAATGTTTTTGGTTTCTTATCAGGCTGGACCAAGCTCAAGCCAGTGACCTCAAGGTTAAAAGCCCTACATGTATTTTCCATGTTTCTAAACAATCCAACCCTTCCTACTCATAAAATACCTTATTTGGAAGTCCATACGGCTGAATTACATACAGCTTGTAAAAACAACTAAGTCTAGACAAGGATGCCGTGAGGTTATGCAGGCAAAAAAATTTAATTTTTTTAGCCTAATTAGAACTTAATGCGGTTACTGCCATAAAAGATAGAAAGGTTTCCATAAATAGGTAAGCAAAAAAAGGAGAGCCTTCATCCTTTATTGGATGGATATTCTGGCTTGCTGGATGAGCTCAGATGGTTATGGTGAATGATGTTAAATCCACCTGGTAGTCGGTCACAAATGGGGTTCTCCAGGGTTCAGTTCTAGGGCCTGTTTAATATGTTTATCGGTGATCTGAATGAGGGGATTGAGTGCACTTTCAGTAAGTTCACAAATGACACCAAGCTGGGTGGGAATGTTCATCTGCTGGGAAGTAGGAAGGCTCTGCAGAGGAATCTGAACAGGCTGGATTGAGGGGCCAAGGCCAGTTATATGGGGTTAAAAAAGGCCAAGTACCAGGACTTTCACTTGGGTCACAACAATCCCTTGCAGAGCTACAGGCCCAGGGCAGAGTGGCTGGAAATGTGTCTGGCAGAAAAGGACTTGGGAATGCCAGTTGACAGTAGCTGATCATCAACTGGCAGTTTGCCCAGGAGGCCAAGAGGGCCCATGGCATCCCTGACATCCTGGCCTGTCTCAGAAACAGAAACAGAGTGGCCAGCAGGACCAAGGCAGTGCATTTTGGGTGACCTCAGTGCCCATGGGTATGTCAGAGATCTGTATGAGCAGGAATTGCTTTGCCAAGAACACGTGGGTGCATATGTATGTATGTATGAGCATGTGTGAGCAGAACCAGGCCAAATTCCATTCTGGGGAGGTGTAGTGGGCACAACTGGCAAGGTCTGGGTAGCAGAAGGCTACAGGAGCGATTTGTCTGGGAGAAGGCCGTGAACTACCCTGTAACATCACAGCCAGTTCCAGCCAGCTCAACAATCAATCCAAGCTGTGCCAAAACCTCAGCTGCTCAGAGGAACACACAGTGCCTCTGCTCTGACATATTTAGGAAAGGATAGGAGCTGCCAGATACCCAAAGTGCATGTGAGGAGACCCAAGAGGAGGCACAGGAGGGGACACGTGAAGATACAGGAAGAGGGACAGAGAAGGGGACAGTTTGAAGGGCACAGGGGGAGATGCACTTGAAGGAGGCAGTACTTGCCAGAGGACTGGAGCCCATGGATAAGTCTGTGCCAGGGTGGACGTACCCATCAAGGGACAGTGGCCTGTGGAGAACCCCACACCAGGGCTGAGCAACTAGAGCAAGTAAATATTTAGGAAAAACCTGGCCTGGGTCAGTTGGCAGTGTTTCATTGAAGTCCCAAGTGTGATCCAGATAGACAAGCAGTCTGTTCTCAGTAGGTGTAATTCAGACAGGGAGTATAAAGAGGCAAGTTACAATTGTCCACAGTAAATCACTTACTCAGTCTGGATGAGTCCAAAAGATTCAGCTTCATCAACATCAAAGAATAAGTTCACCTCATAACAACTTAGGCATTTCAGAGACAGGCACTTTAAAATGGTTAAAAGAGATATTGTCTTTTATGACTCTTTTCCATGTAGCCACACAAAAAAGCCAGACTATTTTGCTATGTGAATTAGCTTGACAACTCAACTGGGTAAATTATGAAAGAAGTCTTTGCATCACATTCTGCATACCTGAATTCCTATAATAGAGTTGCTCATTAAAGCATAAACTGTGTTTGAAAATTTCAATTTTTTTCACTTTAAGGAAATTTTTGGTTTACTAATTCAGTACTCTATGTTTGGCTGTAAACACTGCATAGTATTGAATATAGTTTAAATCAAAAGGCTGTTTAATTACCTAAAATTTTACTTTATTACAAAGAAAGGTAGTTAGTTCAATATATAGGAAAATGAATGTGTAATTACTATGATGTTACAAAGATGAACGAGTTGAGAGAATTACAATTATGTTATGGGGACACATTCCAAAAGACACTAGTTGAAAGAACTTTGTGTCATTAATTTTATTGGGAGCCCTTCCAAAAGACTCAAGTTGAAAGAACTCATGCCATTAGTATATTTGGGAGTCGTTCCAAAAAACAGTGAATGGAAAATGTTTTGGTAGGTTGATTTATTTGTTGGTTGAAGCAGATAAGTTAACACTTTTTGGTATTAGATGCTGGATTTTGACAGAAATTCACTCTACTAATGGCTCTTGTAAAGGGAGGTAAGGTTTCCTGTACTAATGTTCATTAAATGTTGAAGTTAACCTCTTGAAATCAGGTAACTTTTCTTCTGTCTTCTCCAAGCCCCTTTAAATAAATTTTTTTATGGCATGAACACAAACATTTATTTTCTTGATTCTTCACATCTCAGCTTCTCTATATTCTCTCTGTCTTGTATTTATCACTGATGTGTGTTGCTATTATTACTTTTTCATTTGAAGCATGCTTTTTCTGCCACAACAGATCGTGCTCCTGCAGACAAGTTCTCAAAATTTTTAATTTACTGGTCAGTGCTTCTGTACTGATAGTAGTTTGAAATGCTCACTTGTCTTCTTCTACTTCATGACTGCCTGAAAAAAGGATATTCTCTGTGGTGCATAGACTGAATCCAATACTAGGAAATTTTCTGCAGTCTCTTACATAATCAGGGAGATAGCTTGCATGTTTTTTTATGCTGGATAATATTGTGTCATAGCTCCGCCTTATTTTCATATCTTTTCATATCCCTATCTCAGTTCTTTTCTCAGATTATTTTGGGACAGGATTTCTGTTTTCTGTCCTTTTGGAAGAGCACTGAATATAGAGGAGCCCTGGCCACTGCTTAATTCCAAATAGTGTCCTATGTTTGTAGCAATGGGGAACAAAGTCTCCCACACATCTTTACTGTCGTGTTGCTATATCCCACGTTTCACATTCCAGTCTTAGTCTATTGATCTTCCTGGCCACATGCATGTTGTTTATCGTCTAATATTCCTTGTGGGGTCATGTTGGAAGGGCTGAAGCCTAAAGAGTTTACTTGTGGGAAAAAAAAAGAGCAAGCATGAACTGGAAAACAGTGAATGCCAGAGTTTTGTTCCTATATAAAACATAAAAATAAATCCTGGCAGATCTGGTTTCTTCAACCTGGAGGCTTCATGGCCTTGTGTGCCCTTCCTGATTCTCATGCTATAGACCAAAACAACATGCCTTAACCTTGGCAACATGCTACAAAACATTCCTGTGTTAGATTGTGAGACACTTGCCTTGTTTGTGTCTTGCTGAACAGAATGGTGCCAAACAGCCTTTAAAGAAATGGCAGCTGGAGCAAAGAGGAGATCAACACTCATGGTGTCACCACTTCAAATTCAGAAAACATCATCTAAAGCCAAAAAAAGAAGCTGGAATTTGAGGGAAGTTTCAGTATTTCTGAAATATGCACAACATCTTGGATGGAGAATTAGCTATGGAACATGCCTATGATCCCATGCACTCAGGCCACACCCTATAAAGAGGTGCTAGAGTCCAAGAGATAGGTCTGTGTCCCAGCATCTCCAGACTACCCAAGGCCCAGCTGTGCAACATCCCACAGGATTAGCCTTCAGATGGTGGTAACCATGGTGATGAGGGCCCCAGGGATAAGTGGACAAGCACATGGTCATGACATTCATGAACCTCCTCCTGATCATAAATGCTCTGCAGGATCAGGAAGTGATGCTTCAACTGATTCACACAGTTTCAGGTCTTAGCACAGGGAAATCTGCAGGAAAGTGTCCCTTGAGTGTCGTATATGCACAGTGGGAAGATGAACTTATTGCTTCAGAAAGGCCAAGAGCCCAAAACAGAGAGGACAGGAGAAGGGTCTTGCCTTACCTTTCCTCTGAGTCAGCTGAGTTAACTTTCTCCAAACCATTGTGGGGTGGACAGCTCCCCAGGGCCACTTCCTGTCCATGACAGAAAGGTTCTGATGATGCCATGCTGCTGCTGCAGGGCACAAATGAATTCCCCCCTAAGAACTTCATATGTTCCCATTCCTAACTTCAAGTTTTGGAGGTGCTTTTAGCATCTCAAGTCTAAAATATAATGCTGCCATTAGAGTGTCCCTCTCATCAAAAACTGTTCCTCAACAACAAAGTCTGTGGCTGCCCTCTTGACAAAGTGAGATAAAGGGTTGTGTTACCATCAAAACAACCTTGTCTGAGAGCACTGGAGACCTTGCAAAGGTCTGCTTATCCTCTGCTAGACATCTTTCCTCCAGCAAAGGGGGTGTGAATAAATCTGAAATATTCTTCCCAGTCAAAAGCATAACACTGTCAATAAGAAATCAGGAGCCACACCAATGGACAAATTACTTAACAGGTCCAAATAAGAGGCTACGTGCCTGTCTCTGTCATACAGAGAACTGGAGATATTTAAAACCCAAGTGGACAAGATCCTGAGCAACCTGATCTAAGGTGACACTGCTTCAAGCAGAGAGTTATATCAAAGAACATCAAGAGGTCTCTTCCAGCCTAAATTACTCTTTGATTCAGTGATTCTAACATACATCTTTGCTAGAATATCATCACACTCATGTGTAGGAGGAAAAATCATCCCCTAACTTAGAAGACCGATGTGCAGTCAAAATTAAATCATTGCTAGTGATTGTGATACTACAATATAAAGCTTGAAAGTTCTTCAGAGGCTGAACATACCATCTTTCTCTCTGCCTTCACTACATATGTGAAAAATAGAGTACATATAATAAAAAGCATGGAGTAATTTTCAAATTATTTTTTATGTACAGCATTTTTCTTTGCAGTAAATCATTCACTATACAAGATACATTATGACAGATAATATGTGTAGCATGAGACCATGATTTTTAAATGACAGTCTACATCTTGGACTAAATTTCAAAGGAGAATGCACTTATCTGTAGACTTACATACAAAACCCTGTTCTGTAGTCTGTATTTCAAGACTAAATAGTGTTAACAATGTGTATCTAAACACAAGAACACATATCAAAAAAACCAATTTTCTCTCATCCAACACAGAGCAAAATTCTGCTTCCCTTTGTCATCACAATCTCTGACTCTGTATTCTCTCCTTCAAAGTTTGATTTTTGAAATGCATTGATTTTGAAATTTGGTATGCATATACTGGGTAGACCTAATAGAAGCTCATGCCTTAAGTGGTGCCTTAAGAACCACTAAGAAACATGTAATTTACCACACATGTATAAATATACAATCATAGAAAATATCAGGACCACAGAACTTAGAAACAGCATACCCAAGACAGACAAAGGGCGGAGGAAAGGATGAACATATGAGCACAGGAAACAACGTGGTAGTAGCAAATATTATCTCTGTTAGCATTGCTATTATTTGCTTTATTTGTTGCTTAAATCTCTTCAATGGAGTTCTGAGAGGAATTAGGTGAAAAAAAAAAAGGATAGGAGTAAATCTGTGAGAGCAAATAGCAGATCTGTATGGACAACAGGCTATAAGGAATTAAGATAGCAGAAATAAGCTTTTAAAGTCACCACAGCTTTCAGCTTCCACAGTTTCTGCATTGACTCTGTCAGCTTTACTGTTTGGCCGGCTCAGGTCTGCCACTTCTTTTTGTAGATTTTAAAACCTGTATGGTGAAGAAAGGAAACATTTAAGCTCTGTCTAATTTACCATCAGTGATGTAGTCCCAGATGTCCACATGATGGTCTGTTTAAGCAGAGTAACTTCTGCCCAGTCTTCATTCCTAGCTTTCATTGTAAGCCAGGAAAGCTGTGCCTCTCCATCACCCAGTTGTAGATGCACTTCTAAGCCTGATCATCTAGACATAGTCTTAGTGACTCCTAGTCCATAATTCTTAGTTTGGAAAGTTATACAGCTTTACAGAAATCTTTGAGCATCACTTGCCTATGCAGAGTATACAGCAAGGCTGGGTACCAGCTGAGGATAAGGCTTTTAAAAAATAACAAAAGCAATTAGCAGAGGGTGGTCTCACCAATACTGTAAGAGGGAATTTCAGACTCAGATGGAATTTTGGACAGAAAAAGGAACATTTTTGCACTCTTCCTTTTATAAAAGACCATACAGGTCATTTAAGGATTGAAAAAAAACTAAGAAAACCAGAAATGCTTTATATTGGCTCAACTGAACAGAGATTTTGAGCAAACTTTCAAGATGTGTTGTATGTGCCAGAAGAATAAGCCAAGTCAAGCAAAAGAGCCCCCATTGGTGGCACAGGAAAAATTGTTCCCTTGGAGCAGCATAGGCTTAGATTTGTTTAGATTGGCCAAGAAAATAAATGCACTTTTTTTCTGGACTAAGTTTACTAAGAAGCTGTGTTTTGTAAGTTTGGGTATAGACAAGTTACTGCTAATATGCCCGTGTTCGTAATCCAAGTGACTTTTGAAAAATTTACTACAAATAAATTACAGGATATAACCTGGTTATAAATACAGATTGTCACCTGTAGGTATTTGTTTTAGTAGACAGGGAGAATTCTAACACTTTTACTGATGATAGTAGTTGATGTCAGAGTTTTGTGGAAGTAGAAATACAGCTATATGCAATATGATCAATCACCTGACTCAAAGCATTCTATATGCACATGATGGAAATTAATGATCAGAACACTAAGGAGATGGAAGAGCACAAAGTCCAAGAAAAGTGCCTCATGTCATGCATTCTATTCATATGATGATTGACCAAATTTCCCCAGTTTCCCACCTTTTCCCACTCACACTGTGGCTAGACAGAGATGTACTACGATACTGCTGGTCCACATGCTTATGAGAACGACATCAGGAGAGAGATGCTGCTGCCTCCAGTTTTGGGAGAGGATGTAAGAATCATCCAGTGCTTTTTTTTTTTCTTTTCTAGTCATGTTTAGGCAGAAGTTTCAGCAAATAAGACATCTAAACACCAGGTTCATAATACTATCTAAATAAACAACTTACAATTTCCAATTAGCAACATTTATGATATTTCCAGAGAGACCTGTCATCTCAGAGACTAGTCAAAAACACCTCAGCACATGATAACCAGTAGGTTCATTGCAAATATTTGGAAGCAAGCCATGTAGCTTAAGGATTAATATATTAAGTGTTTTGGTCAGGATGTTGAGCAAAGAAGATCATGCTTTGCATGCATGGAAGATCTCTAAGATTATGTCTCTTTGCTAGCACAGAGGGGAGAGTAGGGAAGCTGGAGGAATGAACAAAGGGACATGCTTAGCTATGTTTTATGTTCGTTTCTTGTTGTATATCTATCTAAAAATTCATACTAAACACAAAAATATTATGTAACTGCAACTCCAGTAAAAGGCTACCTAATCCTTCATCCTAAACTGGGAGCTATTTAAAGAGCCTTCCTTGGCCTTGACACCTGGATGGTTCTACATTGACCGAGATATAACCAAAAGTAAGTATCAAGTAACCAGAGCTCCGAAGTTCTTGGACTCAAACTAGAAGCTGTGTACTTCAGGGAAGAAGACGTACATTGTTTCTGCTTCTTTGCCTCCCCTCCTCCTCTTCCTCCTTCCCTCCTTTCCGCACTGTTTAGCACTGTTTAATCTATTAATTTGTTTGGTTAATCACAAATATCTGGAGAACTATTTTTCCAGACAAAATATGTTTACTTTCCCAGGTTTCTAAGTGAATATTCAAATCTCTTTTAATAGAGAAACTTCTAGTAGGCCTTTTTTGCTGCCAATAAAGCCTGAGAAAAACTCTACTCTTGTTAAGTTTTAGCTTGGAAAATAAACTGTGATGTTTGAAATCTTACCTTTAAGGAGTTTGTCTTGGATAGTGTGTCACTGATCAAAAAGTACCTCTCTCCATTACTACAAATCCTGAGGTTACCTGGTTTGCCTGTTGACCACAAACTGCTCAACAAAGCACGCCACTTTGGCTGGCACCAGCATGCTTACCTCAAGCTGGCTTAGGACTAATCTCCTAGAAGCATGTCTTGGAGGTGGCTGGTTGAAACAGTCCAAAAGAAAGATGGGGAATGAGCTAGGAATTAAATGATGTAGACCATGTTGAGTATAATGCCTGAGCTTCTTCCTCAGCTCTCTTCTTTTCAGCAGCAAGAAGTCTCTCAGCTAGGACAGAACAGAGAAGGTTATCTCTGCTAACTATTCGAGGATTGCTCCTCAGAAAGCTTTGGTTATTCCAAGCTCTTATGTGGTGTGATTGTGCTATTATGTGGCTGTCACACCAGCCTTGCACCACAGTTTACTCCTCTGCATGCAGTCTGTTGCACCATTCACAGGACATACAATTAAGTCACAGGGAATCTCCTGCAAGAAGTTCCCAGAAGCTGACACAAACACAGAAGTTCCTGAGTCTAGCTGTTAGCAGGGATGGTTCTGACAGCTCGTTGGAAGGGCCTGATGGTTAGGGATCTCAAGATGTCAGCCACCCTGCCCAGAGGTGGTTTAGAACCATCCCATTGCATATGTCTTTCCAGATCCCCTTTCAGATGGATGGTTTGTTTATCCAGAAAATGTCTCTTTAAGAGTCACCCCTCTTTAAGAGTCGCTGTCTCTTCTGCCAAGGCAAGGAAGGGGCTGAGTTTTCACCTCAAAACCTGTGCTATACTCATGCTCTTTAGGTTTAATGCAGATTTAAAAACTGCTCCAGGAACTATAGAACATCCAAAGGACTTCTAGCCTGTGACAAAGCATATTCCTGGACCAGAGCTGCTAGAGGTATTATGTTACATGAACAGTCAGCTGTCAGTTTGTATCCAGTTGTATTTTCTTTTGGACATGGGAACATAGCCATTTAAAAAATAAAACCCAAACCACTCTACTGTGTTGGTCATACTTCTTACAGATGTTATTAACTGCCCTCTGTGACAGAAAAATAATTTTCCTCATGCAACAGTCTCTTACAAACCTGATCTAGAGATGATTTTAAATACTATTTTTATCTCACTTTCAGGCATTACCTTTTTACAACATTTTGGCATGTATGAGGTGTACTGTCATGTCATAGAATACCATATGACTAGCAGTAAAAGTAAATTGATGTACGGAGTATGTCTCTTCTGCAAAATTGCTTCAGGTACAGCATAACTTAATATAAACATCCTAAAATGTATAAACATGTACTCATAAAAACCTACCACATAAAATTCAAACAAATGAGAATGAAGTGAGCATGAAAAAAAAAGGGTTTATGAGCTAAATAAACTCCAAGTCACTGTTATTTAGTTTTAACATAGTCTTATTTATCTAACTGGTACTGAATCAGTTACTTTAACACAAGGCAAATGTACACCAATTGCAAAAGCTCTCTTAATAAATAATTCCACTGCTCTCAACTAAAATGCCACCATATGCCTGCAAATGGAAAAATTCTACAAGTCAGATGAAAACCCATTATAATCAGCAATCTATTTTTCTGAAAAATTTCTGTTAAATTCTATACAATGTCTAGCTCTCCAGACAGCACTGAAAGTAGTAATTAAATGTGCTTTGATTATAAGGGGAGCTTAGACATGAATTCATTTGCAAGCATTACATTCAAGCATCTACAGTTTGGTACTAAATCCCACTCCTAAATGGTTTAAGTGGTGAAAACTTGAGATTACAGGACTTGATTCAAAAGCTTAACTACAACCGGGCATCACGCTGGGCCTCCTGCCTTCTGTCAGGGAAGAGCACAGGCCTCCCACAAATTCTGGTACTTTATCTACCAGTCTCATGTGTATGACTCAAGGTACCTTATGGAGCAGGCAAGTATGTTTAGAAAATTGAATTGGTTCCCACGTTTCAATTTCTACATGTCATGAACAAGTGCCTGCTTCTCTCTATTGAGTATAAAGAAAGAATAGCAGGTAGCTCAGGTATCAAAGCTGAGCAGAAGAATCCCACAGCGAATGACATGAGTGTGATGTGATGGTGACTTAATAGTAGCTGGAGAATGAACTCTTCCCATTTGAAAAATCCTGAAGATAAGTTCAATACATAAAGTTCAGCCCAGTCTTTGTGAATATCCAGAGACAGATAAACTATCTTAAAAATGCATTGAGTATATCATCTTGAAGAGAAAACAAGGAAAGTAACAACGTCATTTCCTATCTGTGGCTCGTCTTGGAGAGAGAAAACTCCTTTTAATACCAAGCTTACAGTTTCCAACTACATTTCAGTGCTTCCATGTGTCAGTAGTGATTGATTACCAATTCACAAAAGCTCCTGTACTGCTGTTTACCCTTACCTTTCCTCAGCCTTACAGCATGACTGGTGCAGGTACTCTCCAGGTATAATCTCACCCAAAAGAACTTGGTCTTGGGCCAGGGCAAGATGGAACCTGCCATTTCCAAAGCTTGAGTCTATCAATAAAGATTATGTATTTCAGAAGGAAATTAATTTTCTGGGGAATTAATGTTAGAACACACACAAAAACTCCACAACAACAAACAGCAGGATGTGTCATAAGAAATTTCATGTAAAGTCATTCTTACTAAGATGGGTTTTGTGGTATGTTATATCAGAAAGGAAAGTAAACTAGGGTGGGGAAATCATGTATGTTTGTATACACTGAAAGCAGCTCAAAGCTTCTTCACCTTCATGGAAAAACCAAAGTAAATAGACTGGAAAATTGTGGGTTACACAGTAAAGATCACCGTTTTATTTTAAAAAATCAGAGCAAAAATCACTCTTCCAGTGGATAATTAACATGTTGTTTTAATCTCCAGGAAAGATGGTATTAGACCTTTCTTTTGCATCTTGACACCTTTTCCAAGCTAAGTTTTTTTGAATTTCCTTTACCTAAGTGCCAAGAGTTTCCATTTTCTATAGCCAGTGGCCTAGAGAAGAGCTGAAATTCCAGCACTGTCTTTGCTCTAAAAATCACAGTCATTCTTTCCTACCATACTGAAAAATTTATTGTTTTTAATTACTTCCAGTCAAATCTCAAGGGCCATTCTCCCACCTCGCAACTATTTTTGGACAGAGAATTTGTTTTGATTTTACTTCTCTGCTTCCTAGAAATTATTCTGCGTGATCTTCAGAGTCTTTTAATCAATGGCTTTTTCCTCTGTAGCAACGTTAAGGATAATGCAGAGTATTTCTGCCAGCTCTCTCTTTCTCAAATCCTACCTGCTATTGTTTGCATTGAATTCTCTGAGTTTTCGAAGCATATGATAACTGCTACATTTTCCATTTCCTCATCTGGACATCCTTTGTCTGCATTAGATTCAGCACTTTGTCAGAAGTCACCATTTAACATAAAATCTGAATGTACAATAATAGAGCCAGGATTCATTCCCTGTAATTATTAATATTTTGGTGAGGAACTGAGACAGAAGTGGAAATATCTGATGCTGTAGTCAATGGAGAGAAGTAAGCATTTCAGAAAGACTGAATTACCTTCCTGCTAAGTATTTCCCTCTATTGACTACATAGGAAATGAAATTAATATTTAAGATACTGTAGTTAGACGCCTGACTTTCATGAGAACACCTCCAAGAAAAAAAGATAGAAATTATACTTCTAACATAAAGCAAAATACTGAAGTTAAAGCCAGGAGTCTCTTGTGGATGTACCTTTATTTATTTTACATATATTACAGTAAAAAAAAATGAATGTACTGCTATCAGGCTGAGGTACCTAGCTTGATTACTGTTAAGTCTTGAATTTCAAGGTAACATCTTAAAATCCTTGAAAAAACTCCCTCTGGTAAAAAATAGAATATTAAATCCTGTAATTTCCTAGTATATTACTAACATCAATACAAAATTTATACCTCTTTATTGTTGTGGCTCTCCCCCAACAAAATTCTGAAATAGGTAATAGCTTTTTTGTACTGGAGTCTAGTAAAAAGAAAACTCAGTTTCCAGAAAACTTTTTTTTTTTTTGGTAATAAAGACAAAAAAGACAGGCAACCTGATTTTCTTCTCTGTTATCTGTTAAGATACTGCTTCTTGGACGTAGCTGCTACTTTGCAAAGCCACAACACATCAGCATGAAATGATTTATTCAACATTTACATCTGTTTAGGAATGCACTAAATGTGAATGACTCTAACTACCAGGGAAACAAGTGGTTCCTATAACTCCAGGAATCAGAAGTAAACAATTTGCAGGCAGAAACCACAGAGAAGCATACTTGTGTAGTGGATGAGAACAGCTGTAAGTGATGACAAATTGACATTTAAGGATAAAAAGCATAATAGAGAGAAAGTAAGAAAGTGATGAAATAAAAAAAAACTGAGGAGAAATGTCTTATTCCAACATAATTAGTGTGATGGGTGCCTCCCCTGTTGCAAATCAGCACCTTATTTCTGCACAAACTCCAGTGGTTACTTGAGCAGTTACTGTTCATCATATTTGCTTTAATGTCTAGAGTCACTTAGCAATCAGGATGCTTCAGACAAAAAAACCCCAAAACTGGTTTACTATACAAGTGGTATAAATGTTGTATGTGAGTACATGCACAAAGAAGACAGAGAAAGTTCATTTCCAGCACCATTTAAGTCTTTCTGAAGTTTCCCATAGGCACATATCAAATTACATCGAATCACTTATTTTAAATGTGCAAACACACCCTCCCAAGTTGTCACTGAGAAGAGAAGCAGCATTTGGAAAAATGAACTTAGTTTTGTCAATCAAAGAGTTTTTTAATTCATTTAATATCAATCCTAATCTTCCACTGGCAGGAATCTTGAAAGCATGAATCATGAAAAACACTCTTTGCAACCATCCCAGAGGTTCTAGGACATGACAGGGATGTGTTAGACTGGGGAGAGGATTCCTCTTATCACAGAGTGTGATCTAGTTCCTAGATCCTCTCCGGTCCTCTCAGCTTTAATGAAGAGACTCTGACACTTCCATGGGGAAGCCGACCTGAATAAAGGTCTTGGTGAAAGAAAAATTGCTCCAAAGAGAATCTTATCTTTCTTTGTTGAATATGTGAAAATCCTGTATGGGACAGCTTGAAGGAGATACCTAACTTTGGGATGACTAAATTTCATTTAAATACATCCCTTCAGAAATTATATTTTTTGCTATATATTTTTTATATTTCAGAAACAAAGAAGAACAGATGACAGAGCAACATCAATACACCTGCAATGACACTGAAGGAGGGTGAAAGGCAGTGGGCCCAGCAGGAAAAATGGTGTGTACAACAGGGTTGTTCTCTATCAGTTGCCCCACTTGGCAGTTTTTCTCTCCACTTAGATTAATAAATCAAACAACAAAGCAGGCTTTCTTGTTTTATTACTTGTTTGTACTGTTTTATGCGTTTACTGGTGCTGAACTGTGAATACATGAAAGCAACAAAAAAGCAGGCATATACAGTGGGCAAACACACAAATCAAACAAAAGAGAAAGGCCCCTTTTGTATTTGAACTAGCAAATTTCATTTTGATGCAGCCAGATCAGCTGCTGGGAACTCCATCTCATACTGACTGCAGAGATTATGCTGTTGTGCCCTTCAGAAGTTACTGCTGGCAACTGCTAGAATGGGTTTGCGTTTCCACCAGCAAGCTGATCATATTGACAGATTTAGGTCAAAGCACTGAGGAAGCAATTCACACCTGGCCTGAAGATCTGGACAGGCTAATACGTACTGATGAAAACCTTCACTGTATTTAGATTAAGAGTCTAGTTTTTTCAGGGCTGTTGCGGTTTGCTCACTATATTAGCAGTCATGTACAGACAAGCTACCTTCTAAAAGCTGGAAGGGTATTCCTTCCTACACTTTGTGTTTTAAAATTGGCCAATTGCCTTCGTTGGCTTTGGAGTTTCTTTTGTATAATTTAGCTACTGTTTCATGTAAAATCCTTAAAACTAATGAAAACAAATAGTACCTAAGAAACCTTAGAAGACATGGAAATAATGATAATAAGCACCAAGTTATCTCTGCCAATGAATTTCCTCTCTTCCTCTGCTTCTTGTTCACTCTAGGCTATTCACATCCAATAGTAAAGTATAGAGAAAGCATTGCAAATGCAGAACACGTTGCTTGTGTTAAACCAAAAATCATCTGTTATGTTATAGGAGACCTTTAAATCCTGATCATGTTTCTATTACAAACACAGGACACAGATCCATCAGTGAGTTCCCTTGTCCAAAGCTTCTGTCCAGAACAGGAACAGCAGTTCAAGCATTTTGAACAGTGCCCACTGTGAGCAGGCAGCAGGCCATCCAAAAGACATCCCAGAAACCAATGGGCACCTTATTGTAAAGGACTTTCTTCTTCACTTCCAACCAAACTTGAAAGAGCTGAGATGTGTGAGCACTGTGTTAGGTCTTCCTTTAGAGGATCCTTGTTCAGCAAACAGAGCAGCTGTGTTTTGCTCTAGCTGAGTTTCCCAGGTGGCCTTTTCAGTGCAAGCCCACTGAGAGAGCTTTCCAATGCCACAGCCCAGTAGAATAAAAAAGGATATTGCTGTGGCTAGATCATTGCTCCAAAATTAAGCACACAAGCAATCCATTGAAATCAGAGTAGCTCCTTTGATTTTGTGGGCTGAATACATTCAAATTAGACCTGGGGCACAAAAGTCAAAAACATTTCCACAACAATTCACCATTGTTTCAGAGATTTTCAAGGGCAAATGAGACCAAATAAAACCCTTAGTAAGCCAATGCAAATAATGACCTTTTAATTTTAAGTACTTTTTCCAGTTGATGGGGTTGTCTTTCTCGATCAACAAGCAACACATCCATCCATACCTGAATTCAGGATTGCACCTGAATATAGAGTTCCTCAACCTGAAATCCAGTAGTCAGTACAGAGAAATGCTTGTCAGGAGGGGGCATAAGCAGAAGCAGCATGACTATTTAATGTTGAGGAGAGATGCCATGGAAAGAGAGACAGTGGAAGAGCCCCACTGCATGGGGTAGAAATGTTGACAGAACTGGGGAAAGAGGAACACAGACACCACACAGGCACCTGCAGTCCTTCTTCCTGCACTGTGCTACAACTTCTCTCCAGCCTTGGAAGAGCAGTGCTCAGGTGTTCCAAATATAAGTCACCTGCACAAGACAAGAGGGAAGAAAAGCAGGATTAGGAAGAAAAGAGAAATCCATAAGTAATTTTCTAAGTAAAACTCTTTCTTAAAGAAATGGAAGAGAGTGCACTGAATGCACTAGTGTACTGTTTTGTAGTAAAGCAAAAATGTAAAGATGCAAGAGAATTTGTATAAAAACAATTCTAGAGTAAATGAAAAATTCTTCTTGATAGCCAGTAAATGGGAAAGATACACTGAGAATTTAAAAAATGAGCCCCCTTTAATATAGTAAAGAAAAAACCTCCAAAATAATGAGTAAACAGAGGGCAGACAAGCTTTATTAAAGGTTAAACAAAAATTAAAAAACTAAAGCAAGTCCCTTTTCCTTTTTTATGAGTACTTCTTAAGCTAGAATTAAGAAACCACACACCACAGTGTGCCTGGTTTTTGAGTGTGCCTTAGTGGCACTCAGTATTGAGAATCATTCCTTAGGTGCCTTAAAATCCATGTATACTTTGGCTGTTACTGCTTTGTGTTTCATTAGAGCCACTTGGGTATACATAATTGTGGATCAATAAAGTTCATTGTGCTCAGATGTTTGACAAGATACTCCCTGTCCTAAAGGAAATGTGATTTACTTCACTAAGTATGAAAGATCTGCAGACATACATTGAGGCAAATTTCACCATCTGCAAAATCATTGAGGTAAGGAGAATACCACCACCCTACAAACCCTATAGTTTTTATTTTCCCTACAACAGGAATCTACCTGTTCAAAGAGGAAGGAGATATGTATTTTATATGTTAGGTGGTAAAGTATCCTATTTTCTCAGAATAAGAGCTTTCAAACTTGAGAATTCTTACTCTCCCTCCTGTCCTCTGGGCAATCAAGATGCAGTGCAGTTTACCAGTGCTCTGGGGGGGTGTGTCATGCACAAAGCTTTAAAAGTGCCTGTTTATTCTGAGTGGACATTTGAGATCCTGGGACACAGATCATAAAACTAGGCTTTTTTTCTTTTATACTTTGCCAGCAGCAGACTGTTCACTCTTCTGTGGTAGCATACATACATATGTAACAGCTTTTGGATCATCTGAAAGACCACATAAACGTAAGCTATAAGGAAGGTAGTGAAACTTGAGAATCATGTGTAGCTTGTCAGACTGGGAATTATGACAGCCATCTACCTTAAGAGTGAGACTATAAAGATCTCTTATGAAGAAATCCATTCTAATTAAAGCATCCACAGACAGCTGCTCATATGTTTTTTAAAAAAAATACCATTACCCTGCAGCACTAGCAGTCCTAGTTCTAGTAAAAAAAAATCCAAAATACCCAAACAAAAACAAAACAAACAACAAAGCTGTGCAGTATTACTGAGTCATATGTTAGTGTGACAACTCCTGTTTATCTTAACTTTCTGCAGCTTTAAACATGAAATCTAAGAGGGAGGAAGCAGGAAGACAATTTAGCGGTCAAGAATAGCTGGTGTGAAAGGAAGGGAGGGAGCTTTCCCCTTGGGCTGTGAAAAGATAACTTGCAAAGTCTTGCTGTTTCTTTCAAAATCCACTTAATATTGGGGATGGTGATTTACTGAATACACAGGTTTTGATACCTAATAGAAATAATTTATGCCAACTTTTTTTTTTTTTCCCGAAAATATTATAATCTTCTTTTGGTCCAAAAGATTTTTTTAGAAATAAACAGGTTCCATAAAACGAACAAGAAGATTGTAGGTGACGTTGTTCATGCATATTATTTTGTGCTGTATCTTAAAAACATAAATTGGCTTGGGTTGGAAGGGACCTCAAAGATCATCTATTTCCAACCCCTTTTCCATGGGCAGAGACACCTTCCATTAGACCAGATTGCTCCCAACACCATCCAACCTTGTCTTTTTTCCTTTATTTTCTATAATGATTTTGACATCTAATTTCTGTAGCTTACAATAGCAAAAAAAAAAAGCCCACAAAAAAACAAAATGCAGACACAAAAAAACAAAAAATAAACCCAAACACCCCCCTGGCAAAAAAAACCCAACAAACAAAAAAAAACAACAAAAAAAAAGCCCCCCAAAACAAAAACCAAACAAAAAAACCCCAGGTAAGTTCAAGAAAATTCTTGTCATTCAAGCTAAAAAATTTTGTTTCCAGTTCTGAGTTTTAAACGGTTTTAGAATGTATCTTTTGATACACTTGTATTTCCTTCGGGGAAGGGGGAAGATATTGCAGTATTTTAGCCAGCTGTGCAAATGTTCCGTTCAGGGGGTTTTGCATTCAGCAATTGTAACGAGGAGCAAAACTGACTCAGCTGCGCTGCCTTGTACACTCACAGGAATGGATTTTCTCCCCACTCACAGGGAGTTTCTCTCCCCCAAACCAGCAACAAATATGGCACAAAGTAAAGCTTTGGATATCAACAAACAAGGGGTTCTACAGCTCTTCACATGCCTGCATGATTTTGAGGACCTAGCCTGTAAAAATCTGCAAGCTTGCCACCAAGTGGAATGAAGATTTAGAGCCATGCACATTCACATACTCAGAAGCCACAGGATCTGCTGCCCATGGCATCCTTTCTTCCACTGTGATAATTCAGTTACAGACATTGTTGTAGCACTTCCACTCTGAAATTCATTTCCATAGCTTAAAATGAAGATATGTGATTAAGCAAACTGCTGTCTGTAAAAGAAAATTTGAGACTTATAGAAAAGTGCTCTACAATTATGTTTAGTGATGAAAAGGCCACATAACAGTATAGCACACATGCAAGAGACAACTGAGCATTTCTTGAGCATAGGTTTTTGATTTACGTAGAGGCTCTCAGGTAGACACTGTGACTGTTTGATGGTGACCTCTGATGTGAATGCTGCTGCTGCTTTTCCAGAAGGCAGAGCACTTGGCACAAACCCGAAAGTCATGAGACTTGCATGAGAACAGACATTACCATCTGTACCTTTGACCTCTTCTGTAAAATGCTAAGAACTGCCACTGTTCTCCCTTGAACGGCTGCTAAAAAGCCTAACTAATCACTGTTAATAAAGTACACTGAGGCTTGCTCACAGCATGAGTATTTGGTTCCCTGGGACAGAAGAAAATGAAAAAAACACCTATCAATGCAGAGCCGCAATTCCACCTTAGAAAATGAAATTTTATTTTAGGACTACTAAGACATACAGAATGACATCCTCAATGAAGCAGCTTTATTGAAGCCTGCTGAACTTACTGGACGTAGCTCAGTAAAATATATGGACTTGTGTTTTTAAGAAGTAGCATTTTAAAAATGTTTGAGAACTGGAAATTAATGTATGAGTGCTTTGGCTCTTCAGATTCAGAACAGCCCATATAGAGTTTGCAATTAAGTATTTATTAAATATACATTACCATTAATGTTAGGCACCTATTTTCATGCTTTCCTGAATTGTAGCAATACCAGTGCTATTTAAGAGTTTTCTGAGTCTGTTTCTTCCAGCTGTATTTATTAAAACAATCAGACAGCGCTGTTTCTGAAGCTTCAAAACAGAACTCCATGTCCCCTGTGTGTAGTGAAACAATATCTATTTAATGTTCATTTCACAGAATACAAGCTCTCTAAATTATTTTTCAACTGTATGTTCACAGCATTCATTTCCCTGGTATCTGGAGAGGTTAAAGAGCCTTGCTCATCTACAGCAAAAGCAATAATGTTTCTGCCAATACCTGGAATGAAAGCTGAAACAGCACTCAAAATACATCTTGAATAAATGTTCAAAAACATATCCTTAGGGTAGTTTCCCTTGTTACTGGCAAATCAAGTTTGCGTGTGTCTGATAAAATGGTTTGAGCTACGGAAGTTTAATACTGCAAAGAATGTTTGATGATGTCAGGACATGCCATAAGACAAGCTCAGAGCAACTCACGAGTCTCCTAGTGCACCAGTTCTTGCTACTAAAAAAACATCTCTCAGATGTATTGAGCTGGACATTCACTTTCTTCATCTTTCCAGATAGTGGCATTTTACAGTTAATTCCTGAAGTTTTGCCTCCTACCTTTTTTTGGTATGTCTGAGGATTTGTGTTAACGTGTCTTTGTTACAGCACATGACATAAAACTTCCTGAATTATTTTTTCTAAAGGGTCAAAATGACCTTTACATTACTCAAGTGAGAAAAAAGGCACATATTTTTGCCAGTGAGGAGGACAATTAGCAGAAGAAAACTTTATGAGGGAAAAATTATTGTATTTTTCTCTCTCCTGAGCACTTCATCATTACTAGGTAACTTCCCAGAGATTCAGTTAAACACAGAGGTCAATGGTGAGATAACTGGATAAACTTGCAGAAAACAGGAAAGATTTTAATCAACATAGAGTCACAAAAGCAAAGCAAAGCATACTAAGCCAAGCCAAATGAAAAAAAAAACCTAGAGTAGTACTGCATTAAATAAGCTTAAACCCTTTATTGAATTCTAACAATTGAATTGGAGGACTTTACTGGGCAGAGATGCTCTTCCACAACCACCTCTGTAACTGTCACCCCAGCAATGTTTTATGCTCACCCCAGTATGTAAAGTCCCACCCACAAGTGAGGAGACCAAGCCAGCTATGAAAGACACCCCAGACACTGGAGGCTCTAGGATGGTGGGAAATATGGATCCAGTTTCTATTTATTTAATTCAAATAGGAGCCCCTAGAAATGGAGGAATTATATTGCACAATAATATTTTCAGTTGCAACATAAATTCAATTTTCTTCTATTTGCGAAACTTCTACTTTTCAGAAACAAGAAGTTTCCCAATGTCCTATCAATGCTTGTGGAGGTGTCAGAACCATGGAGAACAAAAATGAAAGCTTTTCAGTTCTCTTTTGGATTTTAGCCATTGGGACATTCAACTAGTATTTGGGCAGACACAGAGCTCTGGTCAAAAGAGAGAACTGGGATCATGCTAGATGACAAACCAATGCTCAGCAACAACTTGACTGCATTAAGCTTGATTTGGTGGTGACTCTGCACCATTTTAGGTTGCCAAATGTTCCTTGATTTCTTCCAGGACATACAAACTGCAGGCAATTTTTTTTTCTGGAAACTTTTCAAAACCAATGCACACTGAAAGCCTCTGAAAACTGAGCACAACCTTTGTAAAGAGGTACTCCATAAAAGTATTTGCAAAATATTTGTGGATGGATGCATTTGCCTTTGGCTATTATGTTCCAGTTTACATCTGCAGAGCAATAAAAAAAGTGTGTTTGTTTGGCTTATGGCTTTAAGTATAGCAATTAACACTGAGGCAATTAATATTAGGATTTTAAGACTGCTAATTTTCCCCTCTGTGATCTCCCCTCTTCTGGGCACATTTTGAAATAATAATTAAAACTCTTGTAAGCCATGTCCAGGAATAAAACCCAAACAGGCAGAAACCACAGGTTCTGTCTGCTGATGCTAGTTACTATCACCTGCATAGAGGTTTGCAATGCTGAGTACATCTAACAGCTGCAGCCTCTTCCAGAAAAAAAAAGCAGTGAAAAAGGCTATATTACAACAGATGCATTTCAGATTCTCCTGCTGAACACAATCCTTTCTGTGATAATATAGACAGCCTGCATCTACATCTTGTACCTACATTTGTCATGACTACTTTACAGTAACCTCTTTGGGGATTTTTCCAAGGTTTTTGTTTTTATTTTTTTTTAAGAAAAAGAGCCAATAAAAGGAACTGTAGGCATTTAAACTGCGTGGTAATTCCTGTATTTAAGATCTGTTTAATCTACAGAAATAGTCCCAGGAGAAAAGAAACTAATTAAACCAAACCCAACCAACATGGTGTTTCCTTTCCCTTAACTATTAGCATTCAAAGTTATGCAAAGTTATTCTCTCTCTCTCTCTGGCCTGAAGCTTCCAATAGTCTTTTCTGTCCAGTTTAACAGGAGAGGATGAGGGAACTTGATGGCAGTGGCACTCCTTTAGAACCTATAAAATAGGTCTACCACTTCTTCAGGAAACATTACAACCCTTGACAGCTGCATAGAGGGTTGTTGTCTTGGAGGATCTTTTACATCTGGTAGTTCTGTCCAGGTCTCACAAGGCACATCTTTACAGCTAAATATGAGACAGGATTTGGGTTAAGCAGCAGGCCCACAAATAATGCACAATACTTAAATGTTAGTTCACACCCTGGTTCCCTTTCAGGTTGCTTCAGGAAACTCTCTCCAAGATAAATTTAGTTCCAGAAGAAGCCTCAGCTGTGCAGCCATGAGCCAGTTTGTGCCATCTGGCTTTGAGGCCAGGGGTTGGCTCATGGCCCCTTTTTAATTAGCAGCACAAACGTCTCTTCAAAGAACATATGTGGGCGTCAACCCTCATTAGAGGATTTGTGGTTGTGAATCCCAAGTGAGCAGAGTCATCTCTGTTGAAGACTTAATTCAAGCACCTGCAGTCTAGAAAAAAGGAAGGATTTAATCAGAATTTCTTATTAGTTCGCCCTAATGGGAGCACTCCTCTGAGGTGTTTCTCTTTCCCTCAGCAATTAGGATGCTTCCTTACTTTACTTAGTATTTTGGATTGCCAACTAGGACAGGAATGCCAAAGGTAGACATCACATTTTGTACCATGTAGGCACCCACCTCCACAATCAGATCCACCCCTACACTCCTCCACGAAGAATTATTCTTTCGCGGGTTTTCACCAGACTTAGACTTAATCTCTGCTCATTCAGCCTCTGCTGATGCAAATTTAAATGAAGAACAGAAGCTTCCTGGTTGGAACTGCTTAGAAGTGGTTAAAAGGCCAGGCAGGACAGAACCTCACACACTAGGAAAAAAAAAGAGTGTCACAAGATTTTATAACATCAAATAACAGAACCATGTTATTTTTCCTCTGCTGGTTTTCAAGTCATCATAGATGCCATCGCTCCTGCTCTTCCTTTCCCCTTTAAGGGGTCAACATCAGTTTAGGGATAACCACAGCCGTGTGGTCACTGGCTCAGAGTTCTTGACCTCAGAACTAATACTCCAAGCCCAGCTCCTGTGGCAAATCCAAAAAATAGGATGCCAAAGAAAGTTGCCAGAGACCTTTCCCTTTCAAGCACAATCTAAACCATATCTGATTTGCTCTATTAAAGTACACATGGTTTGTTTTGTTTAGTATTATATTACTTTTTTTCCTTGCTTTTCAGACTTTTAAAATCTTCAAGGCAGGAACCTGTTCTTGACTTGATCCAGTTTTACCTCCTGACCAATGCCATGTGCACTACAGCTGAACAGGTCCAATTCTGCACTGACTGCCCTGAATATGAGAAAACAGAATGGTATTTTTATTGTTGATGGTATTGCTATTTTATTGATGTTGTAACACACAAAATATCAAAGTGTCTGGGTTGTGATGGAAAGGCCAGAGCATGCATAACTAATATATATTGTCAGAACACCACATCTTCTAGCCCAGATGATCTGGTTCCCTATTACATTTGTGAGCACCTCAATATAATGTAATATAATAACAAATACAGATGAACTGCAATTCTCTCAGTTTTCTACCATCCCCTCTTCTTCTTCTCCTCAGTCTTGACAGCTGGATTAGTAGCTGGCACCTGTAAGAGTGGAAACAAGAGAACACTAATATTTCCTCCATTTTCTGCTACCTGAATTCAGGTCATACCTCTATCATCTTTTCTCTTCAGCATCCCAGGAAAATCCACTGTCCTTCAGGATAAGAATCAGTATGTGTGAGATTAAGGATGAGTAGCACTTACCAGTGCTTTTGATGGCTCTGGAGATTTTTTAAGCCAGCTTTCTGTATACAGCTCAAAGGAAACAGCATAGGGACAATTAAGTGGCTCCCTGTTGTGGCTTTTTGACTATTGTTGCACATGACAGATCAGTACCTCCTATGGAAGTCTCCTTGTCTTCAAACAAGTGCTGTTTTCTTCAATTACCTTTATTTCTGATTCTCTTTCTCCCCTTTCCTGTCACTTGTATTTGTCCTATTTTTTGCATGACATGAAAATACAAAACTTCATCAGCACACAGAACAAATTGCAAAACTTAACAAGCTGTGCATAATTATTTCCTTATGGATTCCTAAACTTTCTACCCACATTTTGCTCATTGACTAAATGCATTGATAACATAAAATAATCCCATTTACACACCATATATCTGTACAAGAATTTCTTTTCAAATTTGAATTACGAAGTTCTGTTATTCTGCTGCTTTTCTTCACTGCTACCTGTGTTCAATAGAATCAAAAATTATTTTCTTCACTGTAGTTCCCATAAAACCTAAACAATAACTCTATGTGTACATGGTAAGTTTGCTAAAACAAAAACTGTATAAGGAGAAACTCAATTATGAAATAACACAAAAATGATCAGCCTTAAAGAAAATGTATAGGAAAGACAATCCAGGTTTTCTGATTTTCAGTTTATTGTCCTGACTGTTCCTGCTTTGGAATCGGTTCTACAATTCACTTGCAGTTGGAAGAGCTTTATTCACATGACAAGGTGCACAGAGCTTAGGCAATGCCCTCACTTAGACTGCCAGCTGCTTTGGACAAGGCTTTTTGGCTTTATTCCAAGAAATCCAAGTTGCTTGCAGCCCACAGACACTACCAGAGCACAAACATTTAATCCCATTACTCAAGTGCGAGCATGTCAGGCAGGTTTTCTGGTACTACTGAGGTTTCAAGAAAATGCATTCATTTCTACTGCTTTGTGATTCTATCCGCAGGCTAACACATGCCATGAGACAGATTTTCCCATATCTTTTTTTCTACCCAGAGGAAAGGGGAAAAAAACCCCAAACTATTTCACAACAAACTTAACTGCTCTGTGGAATTAAGGCAAAGTTTCAAAACAGAGGGCAAAGCCACCGTTTACTGCTTCACAAAGGATTAAAGGAATATACAGGAGATGTACTTCATAAGGTCTTTTCAAGGAGATGGCCTGCTTTTATGTAAACTGCCTTTCATCTTATCATATATTGTTCACACTGAGGATATAAAGTAGACAGGATATCGAGTGAGGCTATGAAATGATGCAGCAGGAAACAAGGCTCTTTCCAGCAGTTTATGTTCCGAAATACTGCTGAAACACTCCAAGATTTCCACATCTCCCTATCTTTCTTGGAAATATGCTTGTGCTTATGTAAGCCCCACACGCACCTGTGATTTATATTTTGAAGCAGGACGTGAACTTCTTGAGCAAACTGTTCGTTTAATCTCTATGGAAACGGTAAGTCTACTCTTGGGAATGATGCTAAGGCTTTCCATGATGGAGTCCTCCATTATGTTAATGTCCCTTAAGGGTAGTTTTTGCTCTGCTACATTATAAAGTCAACTTGGATTTTTATGAATACCTGATCTTTTCAATCAATATTGGCATTTACACTCAATTCCGTATAAAGACATTGTGTGCCAGGGAAAATGATGATCCCAATTGTCTGAAATATCTTGCCAAACAAATAGCACATTTCTTCCTGTTTCCTTTGGAAAACAGATCATTGACAACGCAGAACAATCTCAACCACTACTTTTAACAGAATGTTCTGTGCAGTGAGTTTGGAATTCTACAGAAATACAAAATATCCATGCCCAGACACTGAATTTTATTCCAAGCCATTCTCACTCAATGCCATTGAAAAACTGCTTTCTGAGTAAACTTTAAGATACTGACCTGTGAAAATACAGTAATGAAACTTCATTTTAAATGGGACCTTAGTAAGACAATATCAGGAAGATAATTTTTTTCCTAGTGTCTAATTTCAGAGGTGCTAAAAGTCTTACCACTTGAACTAGATGCAGCTGGGGCTGCAAGTACTCAGTGCTTCAGAAAACCATGCCCATGTTGTCAGACTATGCATAATTACATTTGGCTTCTCATCAAAGAGAATCACTCAGCTCACACACAAACCATAGGGCTGGATAACAAAGCCACAGATTTGTTATCAGCTATCAGACTGATAGTACTGAACATGGTAAGGCAGATGCATGGTCTCCCTGCATCCAACTCACCCAACAACACATCTCCTCCTGCACAGACGAGCCAAAGTAATAAGGTATCTTCAGAAGCAAGGTAAGCTCCACTAACACGCACACAGCTTCTGCACTTATCAAAGAGATGAGAGCATAATTAAAGGAGTTGAGCCCAGCTGCACCAACCCAAGTAGCTGCATCTGTAAATTAAGTGGGATGGGACCCATTTTACATCATCAATGCTGTTTCTCATTGATTGAAAAGATCAGGTGCTAAAAGTGCTCCTTTTTATAAGGCAGAAGTAGGTTGTTTAATGAGAATTCAGATCTGGTGAAGAGCGAGCCATTGATACAGCTATACATTTTTGTCTGATGCTTTTTTCCTTCTTTCATATATAGAAAAATCCTTTCCACTGAATATGTATTACCTACTCAGAGCTGCATCATTTACTGCAGTGACTGCCTAGATAAACATGGATTAAATCAGAACACATTTTTATGATTTTCTTTGGCATAAAAAGAATATCAGTTCTTCTAAATAATTTTTTCTTCTGAGTTCCTGAGCTTTCATTTCAATTATTTACATTTTAAAGGAACTGAATGGGATATTAGCGACATTATGTAAAGAAACTGTATTATACCCTGATGCTAGCATTGGAATATCTCAGTTTTGGAAACAATGTAAGTCTCCTAAAGAGGTCAGTATTCATTTAACATATTGCTAAAATTAAATTCAACACATTTGTATTGGCTCAATGAAATTCATAAGAAAGGAAAAAGCATGTATCAAGAGTTCTAAAAATGAAGTTAGTATAACCTTCTGCAGGAAGGGTTGAAAAGCAAAAGAAACATTAGAAGTACCTTTTCTGCTTTCTATTATTGCAAAAAAAATGGTTCCAAAAATTTCAGTTTAGGTATATTGCAGTTGACATCCTCACCATGTTATTTGCTGCTTCTATTACTGAAAGTTTCAGTCTTGGATACAGATAATATACCTTGTTTAGTAACATCTGCGTGCAGACTGCAAAGTATTAAGGGTTGGCTGGATTGCTAGAGCTCAGTTTGGGAATTTGGCCACAGGCTCATTGTTTCTATATGTCTGGCCACAAAGACAAAGGAATATTTTGTTTTTCTAGGGGAACAACAGAAATGTCAGGGGCAAGAAGTGAACAGAAACAAAGAAGAAATGTAATTTCAATTTTTTTTTAAACACAGAAGAAACATTATTTTAATTCTTCTAACTAAAAATATTAGTCAAAATACAAAACCACAGCAATGAATGCATGAACATAGTGAAAGAACTCTACAGAGCAGAAAGATCATGTCTGAAAAGGCAAAACATGATCTTTTAGCTATGCTCACAGAACAAAAATAACATGTTTGAGTATCACTGTCTAGTTGGACTCTGCTCCAGAAATGAGACTCTTTTAAGCACTTGATCTTAGCAAGAAAAGAATGTCTCCTCTCTGGTACCTTCACAGAAAGCAGTGGGCAGCCAAGGCTGCATCTGGGTGCCAGGCGTGCAGTGGGCACCTGTGTTCCTGGGAAACAACAAGGTTACTGCAGAGCAATGGATCTGTCCTGCTGATCCACACTGCATGGCCAAGTCTACTCCATGCCTAGGAGCCACAAGGCTTTTTTTCTGCCCAGCCACAAAAACAACTTGCACGGCTCAGTCTCTTTCAGATGTTCAATCCCTCTTCAAAGAGGACTGATTTGAGTAAAGAAGCAGCAAATACCTAACATAGTTGCCTTCATTTTTGTGTATTGGTCACATTTTTTTAAAGTACAAATCACTCAATAGTCTGTGAACATAATCTACTGCCTATCTAGCCGTAGTTTCATACCATTTTGACATCTCCATCTGGGAAATGTGCACCCCTTTTGACTGTGTTAGATACCGAACTTCCCTCTACTTCCAAAAAGTCAAGACAGGTTCACTTTTGAAGTATTTCTCTGCAAAATTTTCAAGTTCAACCATCATTCATTGTCCAAACTTCTTACCATGGGTCAGACAGCCAAATCTATGTTGTCTGCTGTTCACATGAACCAGTGAAACACAAGACTACCAGCTGCTTTTATACATATCATATACCTGCTCAAGATAATGCATGAATTAAGAAATGTGTTTACTTCTTTAAACAATTAAGCAAGAATCATGCAATCATAGAATCATTAAGGTTGGAAAAGTCCTCTGAGATGACTAAATCCAACCTTTGGCCCAATAACAGAAAGCAACGTGTATCCTGGGCTGCATCCAAAGCAGTGTGGCCAGCAGGGCGAGGGAGGGGATTCTGCCCCTCTGCTCTGCTCTGCTGAGACCCCACTTGCAGGGCTGCATCCAACTCTGGGGTCCCAGCACAGGAAGGACATGGACCTGTTGGAGTGAGTCCAGAGGAGGGCCACCAGCATGATTAGAGGGATTAGAGCACCTCTCCCGTGAGGAAAGGCTGAGAAAATTAGGGTTGTTCAGGTTGCAGAAGAGAAGGCTTCAGGGTAACCTAATTGTGGCCTTCCAGTACCTGAAGAGAACCTACAAGAAAGCTGGAGACTGTTTACTAGAGCATATAGGGATAGGACAAGGGGGAATGGCTTCAAACCGAAGAGGGTAAGTTTAGATTAGATGTTAGGAAGAAATACTTTACTCTGAGAGCGGCGAGGAACTGCAACACTTGCTCAGAGAAGCTGTGGATGCCCCACCCCTGGAAATGTTTAAGGCCAGGTTGGACAGGGTTTGGAGATCCCTGGCCTAGTGGAAAGTGTCCTTGCTTGTGGTGGGGAGTGTAGGAACTAGATTATCTTTGAACTCCCTTCCAACCAAAGGCATTCCATGATTATGCCGAAATCAACATTTGGGTACCAAAGGATTCTTGTTTGTTTATAGGTAAGGGATTCATAATGCTTAAGTCACCTAAATAATTATGGCTTATATTAAATGGCTTATTTAAAAGAGGAATGAGGTTTCAAGAATAAGCTTATCTAATCACTCCCTTCCTTCCATGAGACACTTTATATAAACTATTGTTGAACTGCACATGTAGAAACAGCACCTCTTGGGCCTCTTTAGGTCAAAGATAACCCCTTGAATTCCCCTTGAAACAACGAGGCAGCCTGGTCACATCCAAATACAGAGGTATAACCCCTACTCACAGACATTAATTCACATTAAGCATAACAGCTTACCCTGGCAGGTAAGAGCTGAAAAGTCCCACTGATGGAAATAGAAGACACACTGAGCACTCACTGCTCCCCAGGCTGGAGAGTAAGGAGCAGAAGAGCAGGGTGGGAATCTGCAGGTGGATGGTCAAGAACTGCACCAGCCACACAAGCCACAAGAGCATCTGTAACCAGTGAGAGGGATTACAAGGTTTGAATCTGGGGAGTGCAAGAGGTAGAAATATTGATGAGGGGGAAAGATGGCTGAGCAGATGGGCTGGTCAAATAGAAAAAAGAAAATTAAATCAGACTGAGCAGAACATATCCTTTTCACCTCAACAGTGACAGGGAAAGTCAGCCAGGCTTAGTCACCTCCTTTTTTAACCAGTATTTCTGAATTAGTTAAGTCATGCCTGAAGATTAAACACCACGTATCTGCTTTCAAGAGTGATTGTGCTACTACCTCAAATCCTTTTAATTATGAAACCTCACCCATCATTCACAGTGGATATTTAAATAGTGTTTTCTGTATGAAAATACTGATTTTTAGTATGTGTATTAGTATACAGGCATTGTAATGGTGGGCCTGAAATCCTACTGGGCTTCATGCCTTAAAAACCTAAAGGAAAAAGACAGCAGTCTATGTCTCCACCAATTTGTAGTTCAGGTATAGCTATAATCACCAGTCAAAATTAAAATGATGGGCTTAAAAGCAAAAGATGACAACACTGATAATTTAACTGTTGTCCTGCTTTGAGTGGTACTGTGGCAAAGAAAAAAATCTTTTAAGAAGGATTTGAGAGTGAATTAAAAAAATGGAGATGCCCAGTGATTCCCTACAGTGAGGAACAGCACAGAGCTAGCAGGTGCTTTGCTTGCAGCATGAACAATGCAGGCTGCCATCATGGACTTTGATATGGGAATTCACTTCAAGACTCAGTGAGAAACTAATAGTGGGGATGGGATAGTGTCCATGGCCACTTGTAGAAGAATACAACTGGATCACAACCATTCTTTTCAACAGAGAGGGGAAAATCAGTAATACACATGAAGTGGTCAGAGCAGTGACACTGTCAAAGCAGAAAGAGAGAAAAATTATCTTAGCAGTTTTACTTTGGGCAGATTTCACATACTGAAGCCACTAGAGAGAGGGGAAAAGACCTTTAGGAAAAAGGTCATGACTCACCCAGGAGCTTAAGAAGTGAGCCCAAGTTTGGACTGAAGGAGATACGTTATTTTTGGGATGCAGCAACACGGAGGCAGGAGTAGCAGTTGCATTCATGGACCAAAAGAGAAGAACCAAAAAGAAAGAAGAGTTCTCAAAAGCTCCCTTACACTTAGAAATCATTTTTTCCTTGCAAAAAGTAAGTTTGAGTCTTTATTTTTAAAGATATCTGTGTTTTCAATTGCCCTGGAGGAGATTCTGCCTCTCACAAAATTGAGCCTGACAGAAGTGACTTTGTGCTGCGTATTCCACTCAGTTTGCTCCCACTGAGAATTGCGGTGAAGTCTGTGATACTGTGCAGCAGTACCCTGGTTCACTGATGCAAATTTGAGGGGAGACAGCCAGCTCCACCAGTTACAGGCAAACAGCAGCAATACCACAGCCCATGGTTGAAATGAGTGTGATTCTGTTGATTCTTAGATTCAGCTTCTCACCCCTTGGGTTTCCTTCTAGAGCTTGATGGCATCCAATGTGACAGATACTTGACAAAAATACTTAGAACAGAAAAGCTGTAAGGTTACCAAATCCTGACATGAAGTGTAACAAGGGAAAAAGGCAATTAAAAAGGGAAAAACAACTGGATCTTCTCAAAGAGCTCATAATATTCACAGCCTGGAAAACAGACCAGCTTTAGCTACCAAAAAGAAAATATTTTCCAAGTATATACTGCCCTCCTGTGTACAACTTGGTATTAAATCCAACATCTGCAACCTATTTCAAAAATTGAAAATAATGTGGTGTCCCAGATAATGTAGGAACAGTGTTAATATCCTGGCACTGGGAACAAATTGAAGAGACAGTTCAGACCAGGGCTGTCATCAATGAGAAACTGATCACTGCCATGGGCCTTCATCCATCTTTTATGAAGATCATGCTGGATCCCTAGCACCAGAAGCCACGAGAGCTGCAGAACTCCTCACAGGCAAAAGGCAAAGCACCCCCCAAGCTGCCTCTGAACCCCACCACAATCACAGATTATCCACAAATGACTGACTGCTTTAACTGAAAGTAATTTCTTCCAATTAAAGCATCTAACAAACAATGTGAGTTTGACACACTCCTGCTTAAATACTTACCTGTGCCAGGTTAATTTCTTTTTTTGATTATTCTTGATACCTGCTTCAACAGTTCTGTTCTTTTGAAAAAGAAAAAAAAAAGGATTTAAACTGTATTAAAAGAACTTCAAGGTGAAAAATTAACTGTTTTTCTGTTAAACAATGCTATGCTGTGCAGAGATCCTACTGTACTAGTATACATCACATCTCAGTGTAATGAAAGTTTTACTCACCACTAAATACTTCCCCTCCGCTTTTTATTTTAGCTTGCCCTTTTCAGAAAAGCAGGTCCTCAAGCAACTGTGGAGCAAAACTGAGAGCAAATTCATAGCCACAGTGAAAGGTACACAATCTCTGTTTCCCATTGCAAGTCATACTTGCATGCTCTAAACATTAAATTGAAAAAGTCTCTTAAGAGCATAGTAAGATTGATTTGAAAATAATACATATTTGTCTTCTAGTCACACCACGGCTTCCTAACACAATTAAAAAAAACAATTTTTCAGGTAACTCAGTTACTATTTGCAAAAATCCAGTATAATCTTTATAAAAGTTAAGTAAAAACTTATGGAGCTAAGTAGATGTGAGTAGCTAAATTCTCACAATGTTTACATTGCACACTGAAGAAGAGCATTATTGCTGAAATAGATTCTTTATTTCCTGAAACATTCCAAAACAGCAGTATACACAGTTGTAGTCAAATATTAAGTCATATGCCATTATAAGAAAGCATTGATTAGTGCAACTGGATTTTGTAAAAGATCTATCAAAAAGATTTATTTGCATTAAAACTCATTTTCCATAAGCAACTGTTAATAAAACATTACAATTTTATTCTTTGTAATAAAGTACTGAAAATCAACAGTAGTTTTAGAGATCACTGTACCTTTTTAAGTGCAATGTGATTTATGCTGCCATTTAAAATACAAAACACTATGACAATAAATTAACAATTCAACAAATGGTGATAGACCAACAAAACCATGCTGACCCAGCTGGATGTCAATTTCCAGTGAATGCTACCTTTTTTTTTGTGCTTCTGCAACATAAATATACTGCTTTGTATTGCCAATTGGTAAGATTTTATAAGATATGTTCCTAGCACTAAAAAAGTACATTACCCCAAAAATATTATTTATGGCACAGAAAAAGATAAATTATCTCTCTGTAGTTCAAGGTTCAGGCAAGTTTAAATGAACTTAAGTATACAAAATAAAATGTACTGAAAACACTAGAAAAAAATTCAAGCACATACATAAGTACCCCGAAATTCAAAATAAAATGTGTGATGCCTTTACACTGAATAAATTATCTCAGAACTTCAGTATGGCAAAGCTGCCGAAAAGCAAAATCTCCTAGTTTGTTCCAAGGAAATATTCTTGTATTTTGCACACATATAATACTTTCTTCAGTTCCATATGCCAACACTGTCATTGTTAGTCTGATAACAATGCAGCTGTTCAGGTAACTGATTAAGTGCAATATTTAGTATTTGCTAAGATGTTCATTTTTTAAAAATGACATGGCATTGTAGATGGTTACACATTAAGATCCTGGGGAAAATAATACTGTATGACCCTCCTTTTCCAAATCGTTGTTACCCAGCCAGCTGGGTAATGAATTCCACGTTATGTGTTTTCCACCGTCGAAGGGCATCCTTCATCAATAGCAGCCATCTCTCCAGTTCCCATCCCGTATCGTGCTCAGTGATGACAGTGGCTTTGGAGGCTGAAGAAAACTGTATTAACCAAATGACAAGGGGGGAAAAAAAGGAAAAGGAGGTCATATTTCCTGTGAAAGATCAAGGTAAAAGACATCATTTACTTCTGCAGTGACAATGGCTTTGGGGCTTGCTTAGAGACACCCCTCTGGTGCATTTCTGGCTACATATTAATGCACATATAAAGATCTATGGTGAAATTACAGCCACTTCCAATGAGAAGAGCATGAAACATTTGTAAAAAGGAATTGAGTGAAAAATTGTTGTCATGAATGAGATGCCTCTAAATGGCAAGATTTGGTTTTTCAGGGCTAAAGATAGTAAAAATATATTTTTGTCAGTATGGGCAGCAGAGAGCTAATGGGAAACACTTTCCAAAAAGCTATTGTGCTCAGCATGCTCATGAAAAACCAGCAGTTTATAAAAATACTGTGCAATCAGCAAAGAATTTTATCGGCTGGAGAACTCCACCAATCTGCTCCAGACCCTCTTTTATCGGTCACAAGACATGTGACAATGTGTTTCCAGAGCCACCAGTTCCAGCACTGCAACTCCTGACAGGAACTCACCATCCCCTGGGTCCCCACCCTCACACCTGGGCTGCATCTCTCATTCATCAGTGAGGATTTCTAAAACACTTCCTGACCATCTTCCAAACTCTCCAGGTACTACTGAGGCAATATTTGAAGTAAAACTCAAAAAAGGAAAAACAATCATCTGACTTGATCTAACTACTGGTAACACAGCAGGCTTTGTACCTAATCTGCCACAACCATAATTTTGTCACACCCCAATTTGCTGAAAAAATGTGTTTCAATTTTGTGAAACTATTTCATACAAAAGCAGACCTCAAGCCTTGTTTGCACACTACTCTGCTTTTGTTATAAATTAATGATGCCTCTTCTCCCTTCTAAATGCTTTTTGCTCTAAAAAGGCAGAGATATCTTGTAAAGCAGGCAGTCGGTAAGTCAGGCAACAAAGCAGCTTCAACTCTCTGCTACAATTGCTTTTTTAGTAGCAAAAACACTGGACCTAAGTAAAAACAGTTGGTTAAAGTTAGATTCAGCCAAGCTGCTTTTGTGCAGCTCCACTTTGGTGCAGCACCACTTATCTTTGATATAAATCCAGTTACTTGAGACTAAGAACATAATCTGCCTCTGCTGCTTTCTGCAACTGCTGCTTTCGTTTCCAGAGAAGAAAGAAGAAAGTATGTTTAATAATCTTAAAAAAAACGACCAAACCAGAGGGGGCAAA